>OZ030028.1:19467500-19557500 GCA_964023405.1 Apodemus agrarius
TTGGCTACCTGTCCCCAGGCATGTGGTCCCAGGCTCTCCAAGACAATGGCCTTACTCCATCACCAGTCACCGACGCCTGGCCTGGTTTGAATGTTGTCAGCTGAAAGGAAGACTCCCCAAGTGAGGTGAGTGTCCCAAGGTTCAGAGGGTGGAGGACCCCATTCCTCTCCAGGCCCTACACACACACACACACACACACACACACACACACACCCTCTTGCTGAAGCCTGAGACTTTGCGGAGGGAACCAAAGGTCATAGGCTGAGGAGTACCAGTCAGGAGTAGGAGGCGTAAAGGAAATCTGTTCAGGCCTTTATGTCTGTCCACAGATTCTTGTCCTGGTACAGAAGCCCCAGGCACCCAGAGGCACTATCTCCATCTCTCAAGGTCAGCCAAGGCCAGCCAGCCACAGTCTGTCCCATTTCTTGCTTTCACTGTGCGGGGGGACACTTGTCCTGCTCTTTGGAGTCACATTGGGATGACTTGGGGGCATGTTATGACTCAGACTCATTGTCGAAGGTTTGGTCCCCATGGTTAGATCTAGTCGTTGAGGGGTCATGGGTCACAGGAGCAGTGGACTGACCCACAGGTGGGTTCCCATCTGTCAGTGTTTCAGACCTGATAGGAACCAGGAGGTGGGAATCTCCTGGGGGACATGGTCACTGGGGTGTGCTCTGGAAGGAGACATCATGTCCCTGGCCTGCCCGTTCTTGTTTCTTTTCTCTCAGGCTGGCGTGAGATGAGCAACGCCCCTGTCACACGTTCCCGTCCATGCTGCTTCCTCACCACAGGCCCTACGCCGCCGTGAGCCAGCCCACCGCGTACTGGAGATGGAGGCCGTGAGCCAAAACCATCCATCCTCCGTGCGACGTTCCCTTCTCAGATGCTTGTGATGTCAGCAGTAAACTGACTGATACAGGCCATGCTCATTTCCCATCATCCTCTGCGGTCCCTCACTGGACAGTCCTGGGCCCAGATTCTATCCATCTCTGGGTCAAGGCGATGTTGGAGAAGTGATGGGGGCCTGGCCAATCAAAGCTCATCCTATGGATTCTGAGACTCCAGGGCCAGGAGGACCAGAGGGATGGCAGATTATCAGCTGGGCCTGCGCAGAGGGTTCTGGGCTATGACCTATACCCCACCCACCCCTTTGAGTCCCATTTTCTGGTCCCTGCCTCCAGCCACCAGAAGTCCCCAGGTCCTGTCAGATCAGGTTGTGACAGTGTCTGTTTCTCTTCTAAGTTAGCCCAGGCTAGCCCCTAGTGTCACTGACACACCTGCAAACCAAGGGCACAGTCTGGAGAGCACAGCTGTAGTCTATCCTGGGGATGTGCTGGGGCGGGGGTGGTGGGAAAAGTTATGGCTGTTGCCGACTGAAGCCCCCGGGTCTCTGATGGAAGGTGCTAGACCACTTTGAGGGTTGACTCTGTTTATTTCAGTGAACTGACCCATAAATCATTCCCGTCACATTCCGGTCCCATCTGGTCCTATTCCTGTCTGGCTGGATTTTCTAATATAACCGTGCTGGGTGTCACCCAACACTCCCAGACAGCTGGCTGGTATGACAGCCTCCACATCTAACCGGGCTCCTGAGGCTGAGGGCTTGGGTGTCTCCTGATGTCGCCTGGATCATTTGGGCCCTTGACAGCCGCCGTAGGAGGAAGGTAATATTGATAGCAGCCGGAGGAAGGATGGAGTGAGTGTGTGTCCCGGCAGCATCCTCAAGGGAGATGTCGCTATAGGGTCTCCCGGGGTCCCGGATGATGGCCGTGACAGCTCTCTCTTTCTTCCTGCCCACGACAGCATCTTTCAAACTGTGCTCAGACTTGGGTGTGTCTAGTAGTTCTTCAGACTCCGCGTCCCTGCGGCTCCTGGGCAGGAGCCTTCCTCAGCCCCCTCTTCCTCCATCTGGCCCGCCTCCTGGGTCTGTCTATTAAAAACCCAGGGCGCCTTTGTCTGGCCTCACT
Organism: Apodemus agrarius; assembly: GCA_964023405.1. Lineage (NCBI taxonomy): Eukaryota > Metazoa > Chordata > Mammalia > Rodentia > Muridae > Apodemus > Apodemus agrarius. The sequence continues at coordinate 19,469,468 of OZ030028.1, forward strand.
AACTAGCCACCTATGGCAGACACGCCCCCTCCCTGTCCCTCTCCCCTGAGACCCGAGCAGCCCCTAGCAGCCAGCGCTGGTCCTGTGTCCTGCCTCCACCATCAAAAACACCCCTCACCTGAACGTCATTTTCTCCCCCTCCCCAGCCTCATCCCCACCCTCTCATTCAGACAGTTCTTCCCCGTAGGAAGAGACCCACCCTCCGGTCCGCCTTCTTCCCAGGTGCGTCTATAGCTCTTAGTTCACGGATGAAATTTGAGCATCTTAGCAATGTATTGTATTGAATTTCTTTTCATCCAGAAGTCCGTTGGTCATGTATAGTAAGTGGCATTGTCGCCAGTGTGGGGGCTTTGGGTCCTCTCTCCGTGATGTGATTACCTCGGTGGACTGGAAGTCTACCCCGAACTCTGTTATGTGCCCTTTAATCAGCACACTCCCGTCTTGTCCAGAACAGCCCAGGCCATCTCCTCCCCTGCTGTTTGCAAGATGGACCTTCTGCCTCCTTCTGCTCTCAGTAACCCTTTTAACTTGTGCGATTAGTTGATTGCACTTTACACGAATTAATATCTCCACCGCCCTTCTAGATTACAGTGATTAATTCAGATCTTCGCCTGGGCTGATGGGCTGCTAGCGCGTGGTCCATTTCCTCCGTCTTATCTTTAAACTTCTCTGTTGATAGTATTAATTCCGCAGTGGCTGTGTGGCACTGCCCCGGCACACCATCCCTTTAAAGGTCATAGGCTGCATCTAGAGGTCAAGCCTTGTTCCGTTTGCCTCTTTGTGTCTGTCTTGGGGGACGCCCTGGTGGCGAGGGGATCTGGATTTAACTTGCCCACTTGACCAGCTGGTTTTGTGTGTCAACTTGACACAGGCTGGAGTTATCACAGAGAAAGGAGCTTCGGTTGGGGGGGAAGTGCCTCCATGAGATCCAGCTGTGGGGCATTTTCTCAATTAGTGATCAAGGAGGGGAGGGCCCCTTGTGGGTGGTGCCATCCCTGGGCTGGTATTCTTGGGTTCTATAAGAGAGCAGGCTGAGGAAGCCAGGGGAAGCAAGCCAGTAAGGAACATCCCTCCATGGCCTCTGCATCAGCTCCTGCTTCCTGACCTGCTTGAGTTCCAGTCCTGACTTCCTTTGGTGATGAACAGCAGTGTGGAAGTGTAAGCTGAATAAACCCTTTCCTCCCCGACTTGCTTTGTGGTCATGATATTTGTGCAGGAATAAGACACCCCGTCTTTGTAATTTCCAGGCACCCCCACCCTCCCTTGCCATTCCTGGGAACTCCACCCACGCTCATGGTCTGTCTCTGTTGGATCTATCCCGCCATCTGCAGGTGCGTAGAAGCTATCTCTGCTCGAACCCGTGTCCTCCGGGGCCTCTAGGGAGGCTGGCCTGCCTAGGGAGGTTGGCTATGTAAACCAGCTCAGGTCCCATCTTCAACCGTGTAACTCCTCCCTCGCCAGTGGTTCTGGGTGGAGCCTGTGGTGGCTCTGCATAAAGCATGGGTGGGGGCATTAAGTCTTAAGGTGTCCTCCCGCATGTCCTTGGCTCCTCCCCGACTCCTGGAGGAAGGTCCCGATGGCGCTGTTCTCAATTGTGTCTGGGGAGGTGTCTGCTGGAGGCTGCAGGTTCCAAGGGCTCTCCTTGGGTGATTCGCATTCAGTGAGCTCAGTTCTGCTAGGGTGTCTCCGGGCTACAGTAAGGAAATACATCTTAGGAGACTCTGAGGGGGAAAAAAAAAACCAGATTGTCCTTGAGACCTACCCTAAGCACTGTCATCAGCTCAGCCCTGGTGGTGAGACACAATGAGCTTCATGCACACATCCCGGGCCTGTCCAGATATCATCCTCAGTGGCAGCACCTTGATGCCTGAGCAGCTAGTCTCTCCCTCACCCCACCCCCAATCCCCAACCTCCAACCTACCCTGTAACTCCTCTAAGGACCATAATGTCCCTTGAAGCAGGAGAGTGGGCCAGCCCCCACCTGGGGGGGGAGGGGAATGTCTATGCGTGGCTACAAAATCCCACCAATCCCCGAGCTTGCCTCAAGATCAGGCCACAAAATTCCTCCAATCCCAGGTCCCCCCCCCCCGAAAGTTCCGCCCCATCCCCACCCCTAAGAAACCCTATATAAACCCCGCCTCCCACTCAGGTCTCTGCTGTTTCTCTCCCAAGCAGAGGCTGCTACCTTCCCTTCAGTGTCTTGCTCAGTAAGTCTCTTGTGTGAGGTTTGCTGTGCAGTGCGACCTTGTGGCTCTCTCCACTGCCCGGATGCCTTTCTCCTCAGAGCTGTTAACACATAACACTCAGAAGACTGGCAACTCCAGGTTAACCACAGGCCCAGGAGTGGCTGGCTCCTTCGCGTGAGGAAATTCTTGACCTCTGAGCAGCCTGAGCTCAAGGACTCCATGGCCTCGGATGCTGAGAGGAGCTGCAAGGCACTGACAAAAATGCCACCTGTCACCACAGGGGGTCTCAGCGGCAGTGGTCACGTGGCAGACTTTCCTCACCCGCCTACACAGGCTTCCATCCTGTGGTGAGCTGCCCCAGTCACAGCTCTGAGGGATGATCTCTCCTCAGGCCACCATCCTTCCCCCGCTGAGGGCCATCCTGACCAGGGCCTGTGAGTGACAATATCTTCTTGTCCTGATTGCAAGGAGCCCCAGGCATTTTATGTCCTCCTGCCTGATCCCTGACTGAAAAGAAGTATCCTGTTACCACAGTGTTTTCTTTTTAAGCCAGATTCAGAGTCTGAGCTTTCTGCTCTGTGACGGGACCCTCACACTGGTGTGCGACAGTGAGGACTCTAATGGCAAGAAGGAAAGGAAACTTCTGTCCATCCTGTCTGTGACCAGGCTTCCTACTCACACGGTCTTCCTACCACGAGCTTCTCGGCACAGAGCCAGCCCTGCTCTCAGGCAGCCGTGCCTGGGCTTTTGGGCCTGGAGTCTGAGCAAATCCATGAATTCCCACCTTGCTGTGGAGATGCGGGGACATGGGATAAATAAATGATCAGGGAACAATATTCCTGCAGAGTACTGGTGGAGCAGGCCTCGAAGGCCCAAAGCTCGCTGAGGAGAAACACGTCACAGAACGTGAGCAGAGCTGAGGTTGAACCCTGGGGCTGCCCGTGTTCATCTCTCCTCAGGGTACAGGGCTGGACTTTAGGATTTTATTTCCCAGCCTGCCTTGCAGGGTAGTCATGTGATTGAGTGTCTGGTGGTTGTGGCAGAAGGAAGGGTGCCACGCAGCCACTCCCCTGCTGACTGGGTCCTTGGCTGACTCTAGGGAGCGGTCATGGCTGGTGCAGCCCACCAGTCTGGGTCTGAGGGACTTACGAGGGTGGGCCTTCCTGTAAGCTTGAACCCACTTTGACCGCTTCTGAGAAGACCACCTATGTCTTCTTGACCGTTATTTCATATGCCACCAAATCCTGGCGTCCAGGTGTCCCTAAAAGTTTGCACGAGAGTTTGCAGCAGAAGCCTACAAGAGACGCGGAGGGTCATTAACTCTGGCTAACAGTAAGTGGCTGGCAGCTAACCTCTCACAGCTCTGGGAAGGCCCTGGTAGCCCTCATCGTCAGGGTTGGCATGCCCTGCCGGAGATGTCCGCTCTGTCCCCTCCTAGAGGAGGAGCCGCCAGAGCTGTGACTCTGAGGGACCTATCCTGGCTGCAGACCCTTCCTGTCCTGTTCCTCTGTCCCCTCCTTGTGTCCCTTGCACTGCTGGCTTGGGTTGGTGGCACCAGCTGTCATCACTGCCAGATTCAAGGACGGGGGGGGGGGGGAAGGGGGGAGGGGAGCGGGGGAGGGGGATCAACCTCAGACCTAGGAAGATACTGCAAATTAGGACCATGGTCTCCAGATTTCTGGGCCTGTGCTGTGGACACACGAAATGCACACTCTGAACATGGGTCCTTGTCAGCTGCTCTCTACTGCCTAGCCTTAACACTAACCCAGGCATAGATAGACTCCAGCTATCCCCGAGATGGAGATCCGGGGAGGGCCGGCTGGAGAGAGAGAGAGAGCTTGCTCCCCTCCCCCACCCCCGCCTCCCACAGCCTTTCATTTTGAAACTCATAAATCAGCACTGCCAGATGCAATCACTCTCGCATAACCCGGCTCCGTGCCCTAATATTCTGGCTACGTGGGAAACATAATTTGGTCAATCCTAGGGAAACGCATTCAAGTTTTCCGTGTAATGTGGTAGAAGGTACTGACTGGTAAAGCAGGTTTGCAGAATTGACCATAGTCAAAGAAAAATCTATGTGTGTCCCCTTCTGCTGGGGAAGGGAGGGGCGGGGCCTCGAGGCAGTGGGACCAGGGAAGAAGTCTTTCTGTAGGAGATTGGGGGGGGAAGGGGACCCCTGGAGAGTGTCCTTTCTCTCCTTCTTACAGCTCAACAGTCCCCCGAGGCCGGTTGGTCTATCCTGGAAGCCCAATTCTAGAACTTGACCTCTGAGATCACATGATCTCTGGGAAAAGCCAGTACAGTCAAGGTGTGGATCTGAGAGCACTGCTGCCCCGGTTCCCGGGGTGGCCTGTGGGCTTCTCTCAGGGGTGTTCTAGGGAAAGCAGCAACAGGGGAGCATAACAGCCCACCACAGCACCTCAATATGATATGCTTCCCCCCAATGCCTGCAGGCAAGTGACTCTACAACAGAGGTCCTCAACCTCCCTGGCGCTGTGAACCCCAACTCAGTCCCTCACATTGTGATGGCCCCCAACCATAAAATTATCTGTTGCTACTCCACAACTGTAATTGTGCTACGGTTGTGATTCCTAATGGAAATATCCGTGTGTGGTCCAGTGGGGGTCGCGACCCACAGGTTGAGAACCACTGCCCGACAGGCTCCATAGCTGGGTGTGGACATCCCAAATCTCTCTAAGGTGATGTCCAGCTGTGTGCACATCTGGATAGGAGGATGCAGAAGGGAGGTGGCCGTGGTTCCCCCTAGCAGACTGCAGAGGATGAGGAGGCACGGTAATAAGCCCCAACACACCCCCACCCCCACCCCCACCATGTCTTGGCTGCAGCACAAACTCAGTAGAGCCCACCTCGGCTCGCACACTGGACCCTTCCAGATGTCTTCGTACCAGAGGTAGAGCTACCTTGATGTTCTTGGCTTTGAGTCTCCCAGCGAAGCCCCGGGGTCTCTGACACGCGGCTGGTGGCGGTGGCACACCACGTGACTCCTCACCCACAGCTACAGCCCTACTGGTTGCTGGGCGATGGGAGGGAGGAGCATCCGGATGAGTGCAGGAGACTTCAGAGTCGCGATCGCGATTAAGGTTGACACGCGTTGTGGCAGTAGCTAATCAGGAGGGTGTCTCAGCCAGAAGACGTGTTTCCAAACAGAACTTTGAAGAAAAAGCCTGCCTTAAGGAGGTTTAGGACTAGCCACAGAGTCCCTACGGATGTGTCCCGCAGGCACTGGGAGCTGAGGTCGCCCAGGCTCCTCCCTCTAGCCCAGAAAGGAACAAGGAAACTTAATGACAATAATATTTCTTCAACATCGCCCCCACCCCAGAGTCTTAGTCTCTCCCCCAAACCTGTAATCTTTGGGCAGCCCACCTGTGGGCTGGTCAGAGCCTAGAGGTGAGGTCTTGGGCAAGTGCCCACATGGCCTGGGTAGTTTCACCCACCTGGAGGGAGCACAGGGGGAGGGTAAAACGGGGGTGGGGGAGGGAAAGGGGGGGAAAACCGAGTCTCGTCAGCGCTCGCTGGCTCTGGCAGGGCAGGCGCAGGAAAATGCTGTACAAGCCCACGCCGCCGGGTGGGTGTCTGGCCGCCGGGTGGGTGTCTGGCTGTGGGAAGCCATGGGACCCAGTACACGGAGTAGGGAAGGAGCAGTGCCAGGGTTTCGGATTTTCTTGCTCTCTGGCATCGCAGGGCGTCGTCGTCGTCACCGTTGGATACTTCAGAAGAGCTGAGAATACTCCCCCACCCCCACCCCAGGGCAGCTTCGTCAGCCCCAAGGCCGAAGGAGAAAGGGGTCCGGCAGAAGGCGTGCTGGGGCGGGGTTCCGAGCTAGGGCAGGTTCCGTGCGCGGTTCCCAAGCGGGCTAGTCCTTGGTTTGGTCCTGTGTCTGGAAACACTAGGAGACAATCTATCGGTTTTACCACTTTATTGTAGAGAAGTAGAATGGGAGAGGGGAGGTCGAGAGGAAGAAGCCGGCCATGGCCACGTGGAAACAGGGGGAAGGAAAGAGAGAAGGGAAGAACCCAAGAGGGCAGGAGAAGGGGAAAGAGAAGAGAGAGTCAGGGAGGGGGGAGGGGAGGGGAACAAGCAGCCCCTCTTATAGTGGGCTGCGCTACCTGGCTGTTGCCAGGTAACTGTGGGTGGGGCAAACCTGGCTGTTGCCAGGTAACTGTGGAGGCGGAGTCCAGCCAGAATACTAGGGGCTTGGGCCAGGACTGATGGCCACACACCTCTCCTGGGGGTGGGGTGGGGAAGGGTGCTGCAACTACCCAGGGAGCCAGGGGCCCAGGGGGCGTGACTGAACTCCTGTCCTATGTAGGCGGAAGCTGCCTACCAGGTCGCCGGGGTTCAAGGTTGGTGATCGACCCCCATGGGACCAGGCTACCTGTACACAGCTCACCTCCCCACGGGACACACGGAAGACTATCCCCTCATCTGCCTTCCTGAAAAAAGGTCTGACTGAATGGAAGGCAGGCGTGTCACCACGCAATCACCAGAAAGCCCTGGAGGGCTCTCCCCATGGCTCTTGTTCTGAACCTTCCAGATCCACTCAGTCAGACCCCGCTGGTCATTCTGTCCATGCCCCTGCAGCTGTCCTGGCCCAGGGACTACCTCTTGCCTGCTGCTGTTCAGCTGAGTTTCCAATCCCACAGTGTTAACAGTAGGCTATTCCCCCCAGAGGTTTGTATGAACACTGTGTTCCTGGCTGGTGGCACTATTTCAGAAGGTTCTGGAATCTTTAGGAGGAAGGCGCCTGGCTTTAGTAGAAAGTGCCCAGGGGCAGACCTTTGAAGATTGAGCTCACCCTTCCCCACCCCACCCCTGCCAGCCTCCCTGCTGTGACACACTGAAACTGTGAGCCAAAATAAGCCCCATTCAGACACCGTGGGTAGGTGGCAGCATTGATTCGTAGTTGGTTTCTTGTGTTGATTGGCAGGTGGTTGTGCTGTCAGGCATGTGTCTGTTGTGTTGATTGGCAGGTTGCTAGTTGGGTTGGTCAAAATAACCCTAGAGCAAAATTGCTTTTCTGGGACTGAAGTCCACACTATCCGTGGCTTAGCCTGTCGCTTACCCTTGCAGACTCAGAGACCAGGTTAACCCCTCCAGCTCCCCAAAGCAGCACCGGCTGTCTTAAGGGGCCGATGACTTGGCTGTGGGAGCACAGTCAACCTCCCAGGCTCCCGGATTGGCTGAGAACAGAGAGGTGGTCAAGTGGGGCTGGATTTGTCAGTTTTTAGAGATGAAGGATGTGTGTTGACAGGGGTCTGGCCTACGACATCCAACTTCCATGACCAAGTGTTTGTGGACATAAACTCTCAACTTGAACTTTCTCAAGCGGAAAGACGGTCCTTGCTGTCTTAGAGTATTATGAATTTCCATTCAGTGGACATTTGTATCCAGGCCCCGAGGTTCCAGCTCTGTGGTGGGGTGAGGCCGAGGCCCTGAGAGGCAGCGAGGGCTGTGAACTGCTCACCTTGGAGAAGGAAGAGGGAAACCCACCTCCTGGGCTGCTGAGCTCTATGTTGTACCTCCAGAGAACTCAGCCTGGCCTCAGGAGCCAAACTGCACTGGGTTCTGATTGGCTAGGAAATGAAATTCCAATGTCAGGGCATGTGAGAGGGAGGCTGGTGACACCAGGGCTGGGGTGACAGAAAACATTGTCCCCAGAGCGGAGGCTGTCAGGTCAAGAGCAGCTTGAGTCAGGTCAAGGGTCTCTACCCAAAGGAGGCTAGACCTTGGCTGTCCCAGACTTTCTGGATTTCGCTGGACTCTGGACCCTCTGGAACATTCCTGACCCCTGTCTCAGGAGGGTCCATCACTCTCTGCTTCCCAATCCACAACACATGCACAATGCTGTCCCACACTCCTGCCACCACGACAAAGGCATACTGCGAGCTCAGAACTTGTGAGCCTAACAAACGCCCCTCAGATACCCCAGATGGGTTATAGCCTCAGGTGACAGAGAGAGAGAGAGAGAGAGAGACCCACCTCCAGGATAGGGTCTGAAACCTGTCTCCTCCCTCCCAAATCATTCTCTTTCCAAGGTCGCCTCCGTGGATGGTGCCCGTGGTTTTATTTTTTTATTTTTTTCCAACTCAAAAAAAAAAAAATGTGTCTGGTTGAGATGAAATTGAAAATAGGGAATGCAGGAAAAATAAAATCGCTGACTCCAAGGACCTGGCTTCAGCTCTATCCATCACCCTTATGGTTCCCACGGAGGAGCTGTGTAAAGAATGTGTCTATCTGGATGCTCCTGGGAGCTCCCTACAGAACCCGGACCTCCCCTCTGAGGGATAGGATTGCACGCATGCCTGGGGTCCACGGGGACTGTGAAGAGGACAGGAAGGACACACCCCCTCAGCCTTCACTGTGGGTCCTCGGGTGTCCTTGAGCCTCCTCCCTCTTCCGTTGTGGTTCATTCAGACCGTGAGTTGAAGCCACGATCTTAGGCAGGACGTTCTGGACGCCTGCACTTGGTTTCGATGGTTACCTTCTTTATTCCTCCCCCTCCCCCCCCCCCCCGCACCATCTTTCTGACCCTGGAGGATTATGAAGTATGCCAGGCACCTGCTGTGTTCCCTCTGCTCCTGTATCCGGTGATGGATGCTTCTGCCCAGGGCCTTTCCTGAGATTCCCTTCCTATTCAGTCATAGGCGGGGGGGGGGGGGGGGGGGGGGCGCTTGGTACTATTTCTATGTGAATCAGCCCTTGCACGGTGCTTTCACAGTCCACGAACACCCATGGAGTTGTTATTCATTTCTATTTATCACACATTTACTTTTACAGGTCCCTATGTTGTGATCACCCACTCTTTGCGAAGTGCACACCGCCTCCTGGAAGGGGGGGTGTCTCACTGCTAAGTGAGTCTCACGGACCTACAATCCCCCTCTAGCCCTGCTCTCTATTCAAGAGGGGTCCCCCCTCGGGCCGCCGCACTCTTACTGTATCTGAAACTCTTATCCTTGTAGCCTGGGTCTCTCTGGAGCGACAGAGTGGGAATCCATAGCTGTCCCCCTTCCTTTGGGGCACAAGTGTCCCCATGTTCCCATCTCCTGTATATCTGGAGACAGCCAGTTAGCAGCGAGGAGGAGACAGAGAGAGACAGAGACAGAGAAACAGAGACAGAGACAGAGAGAGACAGAGAGCACATGTTTGAGAACACTTCAGCTAACCTCACCTTTTGAAAGCTTACCTTCCTCTATAGCACCACAGACTGAGGACAAAGCCTGTATCCTCAGGCCAGCATTCTGGGTCCGTATCCATGCTAGAAACTGAGATGGGCTCCTTCTGAGAATTTGGATCTGGAAAGTCCATGCCTGCACTCTCACTGAGGCAAGGATACAATCCTGTCTCAGATGCCTTCTACCAGTGAGCAGACAGCAGTGCCTCAACCACACACAGGAGTAGGGACAGACACCTCTGTGCTAGCCTCTAGCTCCGTGTCCCAGGCGAGGCCCACTGCTTCCCCAGGCCACTGTTTCCCCTTCTGTAGGATGAAGAAATTGACCTGATTTCAAATCTCCAGTCTCAGCGTCCCCAGCACCTTCCATGCTCCCAGCACGGCCTCCTCAATATTTCTCTTTTAAATCTCACTTCTAATCCAGCTAAACTTTTCATTAGCGTGACAGGAAACTGCTCTTGGCTGGAAGCAGAGGAAGCCACAGCAGGATGCGGAAGCGGAGGCTTTGCCGCGGTACTCAAAGTGTTGAGGAGGTGGCGAGCCTGAAGACCGCTCAGGGTGAAACTTCAGCACCCTGGGGTGCACCAAGCCCTGGCTTTGCAGCTATCTGTGGCTCTGATGAGCTGGGAGCATGGGGTATGTTAGTACCGTGATGTCATATAGGCGACAATTAGCACAGGGCGACTACAGACCTGTTGCCAAGACAACAGCCGCCATATACCCAGAATTCAATGGGCCTACCTTTACCTGTAATTTGCGTCGTCATCCTTATATAACTGGGTAATGTTTCTCCTCTCTTTTTCTTTGCAGTCCTTCTTCCCACTTACTACACCTTTACCCCATCTTAAATAAAGCCCCACGTGGAACTGTTTGGTCTGGCGTGACCCTCTCATTGCAGCCCGCATCTCCCGCCGCATCCCTGCGGCCCGCGTGGCGGGCAGACAGGTGACAGGTCACAAACTGCGTGGAAAAACCAACAGGGTAGGTTCTCGCTCTGCCGGCCTCCTGGGCTTCTGTTGGCCTCTGGAGGTTGGCTCTCTCTGTCAGGAGGCTCCTGGAGATGCAGATCTTGTGATGTCACCTGGCAGTTACCTCGAACCTCAGTATCTCCCACTGACCACACCACCTGCCACTCACATGCAACCGGGCTGCCTGCATTACGTGGAGCCATTGCTTCTGTGTTCTGAGCCCCAAAGGACCGTTGTTGGCTTCCTTTCCCAGGAATTAGCAAATTAAGGGGTATAATTCACAGGGTCTCCGATTCTCTCTTCCTTGGAGGTCAGGGAGATGCCCGAAGGAGTGCCCGGGTAGAGCTTCATTTAAAACCTCAAGGTCAGCCGGGCGGTGGTGGCACACGCCTGTAATCCCAGCACTTGGGAGGCAGAGGCAGGTGGATCTCTGAGTTCGAGGTCAGCCTGGTCTACAGAGTGAGTTTCAGGACAGCCAGGGCTATACAGAGAAACCCTGTCTCGAAAAGCCAAAAAACAAACAAACAAACAACAACAACAAAAAAACCCTCAAGGTCAAGCCCACAGAGACCCTTCCCATGGTACTGCTTGCTACAGCTTCAAGGACAAACATCAGAGCTTGCTTTAAACAGTCTGGGGCTGACTTGCTCTTCCTGTGAAAGACACAACCGTGATTCCTCCTTTAGTAATAAAATGTTTCCCCAAGAAACTCTCACGACCTCAGTGGTGGCTGAAAACACTGGGGCGGGGCGGGGCAGTGGGGACACAGATGATTAAAAGTCTCCCTGAATGAACTGGGGAGGTGACTCAGCTAGCGAAGAGCTTGCCTTGCATGTGAAGGTCCTGAGTTTGGTCCTCAGAGTCCATGGAAAGTGTCAGCTGCAGCGGCGCCTGTGTGTTTGCTAGCCTAGGGCAGGAGAGGTGGAGAAACGTAGACTCCTGGGCTGTGTAGCCCTCGAACCTAGCCTTCTGGATCAACTCCAGGGTCTCAAGGAGAGACTGTGCCTCAAGCAAACAGTGTGGACTACACCAGAGGAAGGACAGATAGCTCAGGTGTTGTCTGACATGTACTTGTACATGAACATACATGTACACATGAACCTGTATGTACACGTGTGTGTGTGTGTCTCGCGCGCGCGCACATACACACACACACACACACACACACACACACATGCACCTTACACACATGCACCTTACACACAAACACTTCCAAGATCTTCCAAGTCCTCCCCAGAAACCTGCTGGTCTAGTCATAGCTAAGAAAGCAAGCTGGGTCACAGTCACATAGAAAGAAGCTTTGGCCACAGAATGTGAAGAATCCTAGAATCGTAGATTCCAGTCAAAGTAATTTCTGCATATGTGACAATAATAAGCAAAAGCAGGTGACACTCCAGGCCTAGCCCAGGAGTGCCAGACATCAGCTATCCAGGGGACTCATTAATGAAAGGGGGTGGACTTAGCACAAGTACTTCATGTCACAAAGAACCACCCCAGGCCAGGAGGGACTTCCCCAGAGGGGTCACCTGCAGCACTTTCACTGTGGCCTGTTGTGGATGCCACACGATTTTGCCTGCCTGGCATCTTGCGCCTTCCAAGTCTTGCACTAAAATCCCGATATTGCTATGGGCAGCTCCCGCTGTCCCCATCCAATCACCCGCTACCGTCCCCGCCTTGTCCTCGGGGGGGGGGCCCGCGTAGCCATAGCCTCCCCCTCCAAAGGAAAGTGGGACACAGAGAGATTTGGGGCATGCGCTTCTGAGATCTGAGGAGCCTGCCCAGGTAAACAGGCATGTTGGAGCCATTGAGAACAGATCAAGTAAATTAAGTAGACCCAGCGCCCAGCATGTAAACGTCCCCAGGTGGCTGATGTCACTGTCCCTGGGGGGTGGAAGGGGGGTGCTTCCTCTCCCCTTAGCTATAAAGAGAACATCTTGAGGGCCCCTCCTGGTTTCTGTCACCAGCTCAGAGCTGCAATTGCTTGCCAAGGGCTCTTTTCACCTGCGCCAGATGCTCTCTCCGAGCTCTGCAGAAACCTCTTTCTCTTAATAAAACGTCTCAATTGCTATGTCCAGCCATATGTCTCTGGTGCAATTCTTTTGTCTGGGGATACAATCACCAGGAAAGCTTGAACAGATGCCCGGAGAGCCAAATAGATGCTCTATCACCATACCCAGCCGCAAGCCCTTTTATCTCCCTTGCTCAGAGTTTCTGACCTGGTCCCCCTTTAACCCCAGCGTTCACCTTAACTCGGAGAAGTTTGTACTCACTTAATAGCATGGTCCCACACTCCCCTCGGAGGAAACTGGGCAGGGATGGATGGGTGGACAGAGCTGGGCGTGACCCTGTACACTGGATGTGAGTGACTTCCTGGATACTTCTTACACTCCTGCAGGGACTTTGCATCTTCAGTGGCCCTCAGGTCTTCCCGGGGGGGGGGGAACCCAGCAGAGTCCCAGTATTAACTTAATGGGGGGCCCGATGAATTCCACCTTCTCCTTTCCTCCGCATTGATAAGAAGATAAAATCCTCATCTGCGACCTGCTTAGATGTTGTGTGTCCTCGGGAGGAAAAGAAGAAAGAGTGAAGGATGGGGAATCAAGGGAGGGGGAAGTCAAGGAGGGGGTAAGGGCTACCGAAGCCAAGAGTTTCCTCCAACAAGGTAAAAGAACCAGATTCTCTTGTCTGGTCCTCAGCCGGTGCCTGCGGGTAGCCGCATTCCCCTCAGCAACAAGCAGAGCTAATTTCTCCATCCGGTCCTTACCTCAGCAGCTCCAAGGCCCGCCATTCAGGCCTGCTCTGTCTCCTCAGTGCGACTGGATGTGAGCCCCACCCCACCCCCGCCCCCGCCCCTGCCCCCCCTGGGCAAGAGCTCAGTCAGCACAGGCCTCCTCGCCATGCCTGTCACATCTCTGCTATCCCCCTCCCCCAGCAGAACAGCTCTGCCCCTGAGAAATGTCACCATGCAGCTGCTCATCCAACGTGCCTGTCATTCAGCCTTGATCGTCCCCCCCCCCGAAGGAATCCCCCTCCTCTTTAGGAAGCTGGCGTGGGAATGCACCCCCCCACCCCACCCCCAAATCAGGGCCAAGGATCTTCTCTTGTTCTCTCTTGCGTTCTGCGCAGTGTGGACACTGGGTCTTCCCTACTGCAGCTCTGCAGGGTTGGTCCTCCTCAGTATCCGAGCCATGAACTCGAACATCTCTAGGAGACGCTGTGACCTCAGGGGCAGCTCTGTCCCAGCCTGTACTCCAGCAGCCGGGTCCACCCTTGTCTCCCGTTTCATCTCCCATGGGGCCCTTGTAACGCCTCTTCCTCTCCGGCCTCAGTTTCCTGCTCTGCAAACACGGAAGCCCTACACGACAATCACAGAGCCCATCGGGACCAGTGTGGGTGTGTAAGGTGTAGCCCCGGGTCTGCTAGTCCGTGTGCAGGAAATGTCCTCCATTGTTCCTGTTCGTGTAGCCGCTGACCTCGTTTCCCCTGGATGGGTCTTGTGCCCAGGTAGACACTGACCGACTCACGGGAGGTTCCACAGAGGACCCTGGGTGTTTATTAATTGTGTCACTTTGAAGTAGAGACAGAGATGGGGCGGGGGGTGTCTCTGCTGAAGCATAATTGTTGCCTCTGCCCAGGCACCCGGAAACTCTGTTGGGAACACCTGTGATCCCCGACTCTTGCAGCATCTCAGCTAGAGACGGATCTGAGGTTCTGTTTTACAGACTAAGGGGGTGAGATCCCCAGACATCGGACCAGCACCCAACCAGGACACGGCCGAGGCAGCATCCATGTTAAGGCCGACCGCCACTCACAGCTTTACCGTTATGTATTTGAGGTTCCTTTCCTGCTAACTCCCAATCTGACCAGCCCTCTGTTCTCTGGAGCTCACTATACAAAGTATAGCGTCTTCTTGGCCACCGGGCGTTGGCTAAGCCCTTGGATTAAAAGGATTTAACCTTTCGTATCCCTTTGTTAGCCCACCCTAAGGCATCTCTCCCTCCTTACCTCCGGCTGCATGCAGAGGCCACCATTGAACTCCATCTGCATGAACCTCTGATCCATCCTCACAGTCCCGGTCTCTGCTGACATCTGTGCTGCCTGCATGGGCTCTGTTCTCGCTCCAGGCTCTAACAGACTCCCGCACCCACGGTGTGTTCCCTGCATCACACCGGGGTCTGGCTGTGCTTGTCGCTTTGAGTCTGGACTCTCCCCCGGTCTCTGCCACTGCACTGTCATCTTTGGTTGCAAGTTAAGTCACAGCTGATCCCATCACTTGGCTACTGAGATTAGTGGTTTAATAAACACGGGTGTGCAGGCGCCTTCGGTGGTGTGCCGGCTTAAGGGCTCTGTTGCTATATACCCAGGAGTATCCACAGAAGAATGGATAAAAAACAGTGATGTACAGATACACTGCAGACGTTTCTGCCTTGAAAAAGAGTGAAGATACACCCTTTGCAGGGGGCTGGACGCAAACAGACTTTACCATGTTAACTGAAACAGGAAGGACATGAAAAAGAGATGGCTTAGTGGTTAAGAACACTGACTTCTTCCAAAGGTCCTGAGTTCAAATCCCAGCTACCACATGGTGGCTCACAACCATCCGTATTGAGACCTGATATCCTCTTTGGGAGTGTCTGAAGATAGCTACAATGTGCTTACATATAATAAATAAATAAATCTTTAAAAAAAAAGACAAATACCACATTCTCTTTCATTTGTGGTCCTAGAACGTTTTGGTTTTGGTTTTTCAGTTTTTTTGTTGTTATTGGTGGTGGGGTTTTTTTTTGTTTGTTTGTTTGTTTGTTTTTGTTTTTTTGTTTTATGTTTTTTTTTTTTGAGACAGGGTCTCCCTGTGTAGCCCTGGCTGTCCTAGAACTCACTCTGTAGACAAGGATGGTCTTGATCAAGAGATCCACCTGCCTCTGCCCTCCTAAGTATTAAGATTAAAAGCATGCACCACCATTGCCCTATTAAAATTCTTACATAAGTATAAAAGCACACATATGTGTGTTTGTACATATACATGTAAATGTGTATATACACATATGTATGCGTACACACACACACACATATACAAGCCCCTTAGAGGTTTCTGCCCACATCTCCCCTCTCTTGAGTTCTCAGCAGGGGATAGTCAGTGCCTTGGGCCTTATAATTGGGGCAGGATGATCTCCACAGACTCTCCATGTTTCTTCAGCTATCCTGGGCAGTGTAGGTACCGGGCATCCTCCTGCCTCACCCAACCAATCCACTGACCTCTCCCCAACTCTTCCTCATCATGTGAAGGATTCCACTACTAATGCCTCTGACCTCCCAGCATCAGAGACCTGCTTGCAGGACCTAGGGCCCTGGGGTCCCAGCTACCTGCGGGGAGGGGGGCATCCTCTTTGCTCCCAGCCACTGTGACTCACCACCTATCACCATTCACAATTTCCCGGAGAAGACAGGCTTACGCATGCTCAATGATTTGGTTGGTCAAAGCTTTGTTGGCCCCATGGGTGACACAGAGGAAAGGGACCTGAGTTTCCTTCCACCTCGGCAGTAACAACCTGTGACTGCCCCCCCCCAGAGTTGATGCCACAGAGGGAGGTGGGTGGTCCCAGCTCCCGAACTCCGGCCATCCTCCAATGAGAAGACCAGCAAGGTGCTCCCTTCTTCCTGTTGGTCTGTGATGGCTGTTACCCTGAACACACCTGCCAGGGCACATTGAGCCTTGGATTCTGTTAAGCATCTTAAGACAGAGATTCCTAGAAGGCCTGGGTGGTCTCCCACTCTGACCTAGCAAGCCAGTGCTTGCAACTACCTCTCCTGGAATTCGCATGTGCTCTTTAAGAGCCGGTGTCCCTGAAACCTCAGCTCTCTCTGTTACAATCCTGAGGACTGTCTGCCTCCCGCTTGTTAGCATGGAAATGATGTTCTTTGCGGCCTTCTGCAGCCCCAGTGGGGACCACACGTGGTCTTCCTCTTTAAGGGCATTGCTTCTTTCATGGGCTATTGGTCCAAAACTGGCCACACGTAGCTAAAGAGACCGGTAGAAAAATGTGGCTCTGCATTCTAAACACCCAAGAGGCGGGGGGTGTGCAAGCTGGGGCGAGAGAGCTTCTCGAGATGTCTGATGATCTTGGCCACGCCCACAGCCTTCTGATCGCCCCCCTCAGCCCTCCTGTTTTCCCACCAGAAACACTGTTCTGCAGAAAGGTACCTACCCTGTCTCAGCTCAGTCCCTTTGACATCAAAGCATCAGGGTGCAGCCATGGGTAAGCAAGGCCCTGTGTTGGGAAAAACTTATCTGCCCAAGGGCATTGACACTGGGCAGGGCTCCTTTTTTGTACACAAACGTGGCAGTGTCCGCAAATAATTCCCAGGGGCTAAGGGCATGGTTCAGTGGATAAAGCACTTGCCGAACATTTGTGAGGACCAGAGTCTGGATGCCCAGCATCCACAGAAAAAGCCAGAGGGGTGTGGCTAGCTGCCTATAATCCTGGTGCTGGTGCCGGGGGTAAGAGGTGAAGATAAGAGATCCCAGGGAGGGGCTGGCTAGAGTATCTGAACCAATGGGCTCTGGGTTCAATGAGAGACCCTGCTTCAACGGATGTAGCGGAGAGCATCAAAGAAGGCATCCGCCATCAGTCTGCGACCTCCATTCACACGTTCACAGATACATGTGTGCCCACATATACTAGAACACACACAACATGAAACAACAATCCTGGTGCTGATGGTGTCTGGGAAGCGGAGGGCGGGACTGTGAGGGTGTGGCTGCCTGCGTTCACCAGGTTCTTCCATCTTCTTTCTCCAGACCCTCCCTGTGAATATCTGGTGCGCGCGCGCGCACACACACACACACACACACACACACACAACTTGTTCTGAGCTGGGTGTTCAGAGTTCACCTGGGACTCGCTGCCGAGTGGCAGTGGAGCTTCTTGTCTTGTTTCATCTTAGCTGAAGGGGAGGAGTCAGCAGGGACTACTTAAGAACGAGTTGAAAGAGATATCTCCGATGTCTGGAAAAACTGATTAACGCTACAATCTCAGCCCCGGGGGCAGAGGCAGAGGCTCAGGGGGCAGCTCTCTAGACTATGCACAGGAGGTTTGTAGCTCTGCAGGGTTTCCATCATCCTGACAGTCACTTCTGGCCTTATCCCTCCAGCCTAACCTCGCTGGGATTCTTCCTCTCCATCCATTGGCCAGAACGTGGTCACATGACCAGACCTCCCAGCCAGGGAGCCGGGATCATTGCTGCACCGGCGTGCTCTACAGCCTGGTGGAGTTCAGGGGTTGATGGAGACTTCCTGGAAGAGTTCCCTCCCCCCAGACGGCGCTGCACATTCGCTCGCGTGTGCAGTGGAACAAGGCTCGGGTGAATGCACCCGAAGTATTTCGAAGTGTTTCATACCTCATCGACTACTGTGAGGTGACAAGAATCTAGGCTGAGGGACGAGGTGGGGGATTTGAGTACAGTGAATTTGCAGCTTCCCGGGGCTTGGGGACAGCATCGGGAGATGGAGTCACTGCGGGTACACCGGAAAGAGCGGCTTCAACAGAATAGGGCTCGCTTCCGTCACCAAGAGCCAGACACATGTTGGCCAGTGTTGTGTGGCCACTGTCCCGTGTTAAGGCTCCCAGTTCTCTATTGCTTCGTCTCTGGCCAATCTGCTCTCCTCGTGAAACAACAGAGCTCTCTTGGGGACATCCAGCTCGCTCCACAGAAACGGAAAGGAAGTGTGCCATTACAGTGACCAGGAAATGCTATCTGCCATCTCCCCTCTCATCCACCGAACAGAACACAGTCATGTGACCACGCCTTACTGCAAGGGATGCTGGGACATGACCACGCCTTGCTGCAAGGGATGCTGGGACATGACTACGCCTTGCTGCAAGGGATGCTGGGACATGACCACGCCTTGCTGCAAGGGATGCTGGGATGTGACTTCCCCTTACTGCAGGGATGTTGGCTTGTGTCTCTATTCTGGGATGATACTATGTGTCCCTCTAAATCCGGTTGGCTGTAAGCTACCACAGGGGAATGTACACTGAGGGGCAGCAGCCCTGCCCAGAGCACCGGGGATGGGGGTGGGGGTGTCTGCTGCACTGAGGGACTTCTATCTGTGACTGTAACCAGTTCTGGGCCGGTGAGAACACTCTAAAGATGGACGGCCGCCTGCACAGATGGTCACTGACTAGCTGGGGAAGGGGAATCAAGCAGGGGAGTTGGAACAAGCTGGGATTTTAATTCACAACACTCATTTTCCTAGAAGTGACTAGAGGTCGCACATTCAAAAACGGAAAACAGGAAAAAGACAGCATCTGGCTTCATGCGGGAGGGGCTGGAAATTATGGCTTAAGTGTTTATGCCCCAGTGTGAAGGCACGCTGCAGACTCGGGGCCATTTTTAGTTTTGTTTCTACTGCGGGGGGCCTCTTCAACAGTATCCATGTCACGGGCCTTGGCACAACATCTCCTATGACACTGTCGCCCCTCCGCCATTTGTCATGTAAGCTACAAGCATGGCTCTCCCGGGTTTCTGGCACCACATGGGGAGCACAGGGGCTGGGGTGTTCCTTCCATTCACCCATAGAGATGTGACCAGAGACTGGAGACAGCTTCTCGGTATACACCCCAGGCCAGACGCCACAGTGGAGAGTCGATAGCAGAGGGGAGAGGGGAGGGCCAGCTGGTCTGCCTTGTATCCAGCAGAGGCATTAAAATGCACAAGGCTGAGTCTGCCGCACAGTCAGTGCCACAGCTGTGAACAGCACTCTTCAACAAGGGATTGTTTTTCTGCCCGAGTTGTTGACAGCTCACCTTTCTATCCTGAGAACAATTGTCCACCTAGTTGCGGTCATAGGGTCACTATCTTCCATACAGGTAAGGAATCAGTATCCCCACTAAGGTGACTTCTGGTTCTTGAACTATTCCCCTTCCCCTGGGTGTGCCCTGACAAAGTCCCCAAAAGGCTCCAAGGAGCACAGGCACATAGGGGCCTACGCCCATACTTCAGTGACTAGCTGGGGATGAATGTCGGGGTGTTTTCCCCCGCTTCAGGATCATCGTGTCCTCTGTCCATTGCTCCTCCATGTTGGGGAGGGGGTGTTGCAGCTAGAGTCAGAGATGCTCCACCCTCTCTCAGAGAATTTAGGTGCCGGTCAAGAGATCAATGTGTTTGGAGCACCCACATCCCTGTACATAACCCCTCAGGACCCAAGGCTGACAGTGACAGTTTCCGGTGAGAGCTGCTTGCCTATTCTGAGTTGAGCAGAAGAACCCAGGCAACTGGAGGAACAGGTATGGTGGGTGGGTGGGGGAGGGGCCTACCTGTGTTAATTAGAGACTGGTGGTCTCAAACAACAACCCCCCCCTTCCCCTGACTTCTTAGCTTAAAGATACAGTGAGGCAGCAGGACTGTGTTCTGGCTTCTGCATGTCTTTTTCACCTTTCATATGCTCGCTCTGGATTACCTTGAGATCTTGGGCCTCTAAGGAGACAAATGTCGTCCCCCCCCCCAATCCCTGGGGGTTGGGCGCAAATTTTCCAGAGAGTCCAGTATACAGCCAGGATGAGTCCTGACTCTCCACAGCCTGGAGTCACCTGGATCCTTGGAAGCAGGTTCTGGTTCTAGGGGTTCTAATCAGGTTGGGAGTCCATATCTTTAACAAGCTTTACAGCCAGTCTACGGACCCTATGGAAGAGTGAGTCCTCGGAGCACCCTAAAGCAGTTGGGGAGAAGGGGATCTGTTTTTGGAGGCACCACCCGTTTAGAATAAATTTCCGGACTTTTGGAATTGTGAGGATAACTTAGCAATCAAGAGAAGAAAACAAAACAAACAAGCAAAAACCCCATTGTAGAAAGCTAGCGCTTGCTAGCACAGACGGCAAGGCTCTACAGGGAAGGGCAGGGAAGGTCATGCCACACAGGTACTGGAGGCAGAGCAAAAGCTGCCATGTCATGTCCTGTCCATGGTATCCCGGTCTCCCCACAGGTAGCTGCTGGGCAACAAGGATAAGTTACCCTGTTGCTGTCTCTGGTCTCTCTAGCATCTCAGGAACAAGCCCCGAGGTCCGCGAGACCCAGATGCTTTCCAGACACAAGATGAGACCAAGGCTCCCACAAAGCTAGCTCGCCCTTCGCAGGTCTCAGTACCTGACAGGGATTCTCAGCAGATGTGCAGCTCGAGGACCTTAAGCCATCAGGGAGGGTGGAGCAGCTTGTCCTCAGATGGTGTTGACTGTGGTGCTGTTTCTGGTGGCTCCCACAGTGGTGGTTCCTGGGTGATTCTGGTGCTGGTGCTGGTGTCTGGGTAGTACTGAATGTGATGGTTCTGACTGTGTGGTGGTTCTGACTGTGGTGATGGTTCTGACTATAGTGATGGTTCTGACTGTGTGATGATTCTTATCATAGTGATAGTTTTGACTGTGTGATGGTTCTGACTGAGTGGTGGTTCTGACTGTGTTATGGTTCTGACTGAAGTGATGCAATGGCTCTGATTGTAGTGACGGTTCTGACTGTAGTGATTCTGACTGTAGTGATGGCTCTGATTTAGTAATGCAATGGTTCTGACTGTAGTGATTGTTCTGACTGTAGTAATGCAATGGTTCTGACTGTAGTGATTGTTCTGGCTGTAATGATGCAATGGCTCTGACTACTGTGATGGTTCTGACTGTAGCGATGGTTCTGACTATAGTGATGCTTCTTACCATAGTGACGATTCTGACTGTAGTGATACAATGACTCTGACTGTAGTGATGATTCTGACTGTAGTGATGGTTCTGACTGTAGTGACGGTTCTGACTGTAGTGATGGTTCTGACTGTAGTGATGGTTCTGACTGTAGTGAAGGTTCTGACTGTGGTGATGGTTCTGACTGTAGTGATGATTCTGACTGTAGTGATACAATGACTCTGACTGTAGTGACGGTTCTGACTGTAGTGACGGTTCTGACTGTAGTGATGGTTCTGACTGTAGTGATGGTTCTGACTGTAGTGATGGTTCTGACTGTAGTGATGGTTCTGACTGTGGTGATGGTTCTGACTGTAGTGATGGTTCTGACTATGGTGATGGTTCTGACTGTGGTGATGGTTCTGACTGTAGTGATGGTTCTGACTGTAGTGATAGTTCTGACTGTAGTGATATGGCTTCTGACTTTAGTGATGGTTCTGACTGTAGCAATGGTTCTGACTGATGCTTCTTACCATAGTGATGATTCTGACTGTAGTGATGGTTCTGACTGTAGTGATACAATGGCTTCTGACTTTAGTGATGGTTCTGACTGTAGTGACAGTTCTGACTGTGGTGATGGTTCTGAGTGTTTCTGACAATGGTAATGGTACTGGAAGGGGCTGATCACATCGATGGTTTCTGTCGTTTGTACTTATCTCCAAACCCACCGAGTTCCCATGTTAAATACGCACGTCTACTCACATCTTGGACCTTTTATAAAGTGCTTAAAAATGCTGAGCCTCAACTGGAGGGTAGTGATGATGCACGCCTTTAATCCCAGCACCTGGGAGATAGAGGCAGGCGGGCCTCTGAGTTCAGGGCTAGCCTGACCTTTAGATTCCTAGTGCTACACAGAGAAACCCTGTCTTTAAAAAAAAAAAATCCATATCCAGAAGAAACTACAGGGTGGGAGTGGGGTCTATTAGCATACCACAGTCCATGCTGGTCTCCAGACTTCCTCAATATCACAACTGCCCATAACTCCTCTCACCCCACTCCCTACCCTAAGCTTCTCTAGCCCATAGACCTCCTCCTTCCAGCTTCTCTTTCCTGTATCACGTGGCCATTTCAGCCATGGGCTCTCTGAGCCCCCTCTCTCTTCTGTCTTCCTCTCTTGTCCCCTACCCAGGGCCCCGCCCAATCCGCTGGCTGTGTTTAGTCTGCTATTTTCTCTCCCTGCCTCTGGCTGTTCCCTCCCTCATAACTACAATAAAAACCTTCCCTGTAACCATCCTGCGGAGCGGTCGTGTCCTCAGTTTATACAGGAAGGGTAACTCACTTTATGTATTTGTATTTCACCATAATTAGAGCTTATTTTAAAAAAAGGAACCAATTGGCATTATCTCTATGCCAATGGCACTGCCGTTTTGTTTTACATATGTAAGTACACACAGGTTTTTAATTTTTATTTCCTCCATAATTTTATCTATTTTTTTTCAAGCAGTGAACAATGAATTAACATAATGAGAAAAATAAAAATGTGGGTGACATTTCTGTGTCCTTTGTTAAAGTCTGTATCTGGGGCTGCCTCGGGGACAGCAAGAGAGCTATGTCGTCCCTAAACACAGCAGATGAGGAGAGGACAAATAGACCAAGGGGCAACAGGGTCTCAGGTACACACATAGGCACCACAGGGAACTGGAGCCAGTCGCCAGGGGACTGAGAAGGCATGCCCAAACCAGTAGGTGGTGAGTGGCCTGGGATGCTGAGAGCCAGGAGCCAGGGCTTCCCGACAGAGTGGGAGAGCACAGGTCCTCCCCGGCAAAGCCTCAATGCACTACTGGCTCTGGTGGGGCTAAGAACAGCAGCCCACACATCACTTCCACTTAAAGCGGGAACAGTGCTCTCCACCGCACGGCCTGCAGATGGCAGTCCACACTGAGGCCAGCGCTATGCAGGCATCGGGCCAGCCTGAGCGCAGGTGGTAGTGATGGCCACGTTTAGTCTCCGTGAGCCTCCGGACGCCACTTGTTCTGAGTCAGAGCTCCTGGTGCCTGTGATCAATCCCGAGCTCCAGGGTCCCCCATCAGCCAAGCCCCGGGATGGCCAGCGTGGCAGATGGCTGTGGAGCAGCATTTATCTTGGCAGGAAGTGCTGCAAAAATAATGGCAGCGTTCAGAATGTCCATTAGGGGATATTAAGAAGGAGAAAAGAACTGGCCTCGGGAACACCCCGAGGTCTGATCCGAGGCCAAGTGGCGGCGGGGAGGGTGCTGTGCTGGGTCCTTCTATCCTGCCCCTATAAGAGGCAATCTGTCACTCCACTGACGGTGCAGTAGAAGGAGTAACCGCTCATTTTTAGTGAAATTCGTCACTTACCACTCCTCCTGTTGAACTATATTCTTAGAGCACTGCAGGCTTGGCCCTGTGAAGATCTGTCTTGCATTTTACATGGGAACATAGTGGGAAAGAAGATGTTGACCGGAGATGAGTCCAAGCATCACCCCCATGGACCAGTAAGAATTATGCCCATCTCAGTGTTGGCTAATGACATCATCATCATCATCATCATCATCATGACTATCACGATCACCGTTATCACCATCGCCACCAACACAATCACCGTCATCACCCTCATTATCACCAGTATTACCCCTACCATCATTATCCTCACCAACACCATCACCATTATTACCACCATCGCTACCATCTCTCATTCCATCATGGGAATTCCATCAAGCTCAGTAGGAGTGAAGATCTGCATACTTGTCCCTCCTGCCCAGCCTCTTGGGCCATGACTGGCACAGTCCACGCGTTTGCTGGATGTAGATGGTGGTTGGTGAGAGACTTTGTGGAGGCACCCAGTGGACTTCTGCAGTGCCAACATGTCGTACAGCTTACTACTTCGTCTTACTCTGTCCTATTGCTGGGAAGAGGCACGGTGACCAAGGCAACTCTTATAATTAGAGGCTTTCTTAACGGTTTCAGAGGGTTACTGCCTTTATCATCATGGCGGCATGCAGGCAGTCTTGGCTCTGAAGCAGGGTCTGAGAGCTTTACATCCTGACCCACAGGCAACAGGAAGTAAGGGAGACAGTGGGCTTGCTGTGGGATTTTGGGAATCCTCAAAGCCCACCCCCAGTGACATACCGTCTCCAACAAGGCCACGCCCCCTCCAACAAGGTCACGCCCCCTCCAACAAGGTCACGCCTCCTCCAACAAGGCCACGCCTCCTCCAACAAGGCCACACCTCCTCCAACAAGGCCACGCCTCCTCCAACAAGGCCACGCCTCTTAATTCTTCAAATAGCCCATCACCTGGGTACTAAGCATAGGACCACAGAGAAAAGCTACTTTCCACCCGCTCTAAATGTTCTTTTTTGCCTGGTCTCTTTCCCTGGAGCCCATCCTACCTCACAAGGTTTCCTTCATGCAGCCTCATTGATTAAATGCCCAGGCCCACTAAGTAATAGATTTAGCATCCATACACACTGCTCTGGGAACATACCTGGGCAGGAAGTTCTCAAAATAAAGATATCTAATGATGGATTGACCTGGTGGAGGGATGCGAGAGAAGGTTTCGTTAGCCGGGACCAGAGGGACTGAGCAGGAAAGCACGAGACCTCAGTTGTGCTGGACTCTGAGATGAGTGAGGCTGGCGGGAGGACTGTCTGCCCTTCTGAGAGCAGAGGCTGTAGGTAGCATCCGGTGAAGAGCTGAGGCACCCACCCATCTAAGTGGGCAAGTCCTTGACCCCCTAGCCTGCCTTCTTGACGATCCCAAGGAAATGGACTCGGACAGCTAGGGATAGATGTGGGACAGCGTCTGGCAAAGAGAGGAAATGAACATTTTACAGCCCCACTACATAAGGCAGAGTGGAGACTTGGGGTGGCACCCTCGCGCAAGAATGTGGAAGAATTATCATGGCTGGCTCCTGCTTGCAAAGAATGTATGACACTTAAAAATACCACACAGAAATGCGTTCTAGAAACTTCTTTCTTTCTTTCTTTCTTTTAAAGATTTATTTGTTATATGTGAGTAAGTACACTGTAGCTGTCTTCAGACACACCAGAAGAGGGCGTCAGATATCATTATGGATGGTTGTGAGCCACCATGTGGTTGTTGGGATTTGAACTCAGGACCTTGGGAAGAGCAGTCAGTGGTGCTCTTAACTGCTGAGCCATCTCTCCAATCTTTAGATACTTATTTCTTAACGCTGTGTATATCCTTTGCATTTCTTCTGGAACCTGAATTCTGGATGTTCTTGAATCAATGCATCCACCTTTTTCCTGCCAAACTGCCTGGGCAGTTCCACCCTGGGGTAGAACTGCCCAGTGTAGCCCTGGGGTAGCAGTGACAGCTTAGGACCTATTCTGGCTTTCAGCAGGATTGCACTGAACCCTGGCTTCCAACGAAGTTTATACCCTTGCTACAGGGATTCCCTTGGCTCTTGTCTGCTGGAGGAAAGAATTCACTTCGGAGACACGGGTGGTTTAAGAGGAAGTTTATTTGGCAAAGCAAAGCAAACACGGAGCCTGAACTGCTCTGCCCCGGAAATGGAGAGCGGCCCTGAGGGTTCTATGAATATTTATGAGGTCGGTAGCATATTCATGGCGTAAGGTGGCCTCTTTTTTTTTTTTTTTTTTTTTTTTTCCTTTTTTTTTTTTCTCCCCAAATCACTAAGGACCCAGTCTTCTACTTAGGTTATTTCTTCCTGTGAGTCTTTAGAAAGCTCACCGGGTGGGGGGATCGAACGCTCAATGCAAATGATACTATGGTAAAGTTTGAGTCCGTTGAAGATGCAGACGGACCTTTTGTGAATGCACATACATGACAGGTAGGAAAGTGTCCTGGGGCCTTGGCTTCTGATATTGTGGGAACAAGCTAGCTGCGGCCTTAAGGATGTTTAACCACAAAAGGGTATTCTGTATGCCCGGAGACACAGCGGGAGCTGACCCTGGTTGCCTCATGTTTAAACTCTTTGTCTACCTGGTAAGAGTGTACCACTCCTTTACTCTTCAGGAAACAGCCCAAGGCTCAGAGAGGGCGGGAGCTTGTCTGAGGTTTCCCAGCAGCTTCAAATTCTGGTCCTACCCCAGGAATCTCCTCCCCTTGCCTTGCTGTCAATCATTCTGATGGGCGTATCCAGCCATGACCCCCATTTAAAGGCATCTGCTCCAGCCCTGGGCAGTTTCCTCCCTCTAAGCCTTGCCTCTTGCATCCATCAGTGTGGTATCCAGACCGAGAGAAAGGTCAGCATTATGGATGATGGAAGCCAAGAATTTGTGTTCCCCTTAGGAACGGTGGCATCATGTTGAAGGACACAGGAGACGTTTTTTTGGCGGGATCGGTCAGATAATTCAAATGAGATCAAACTAGCCAGCCAGACACTGGGAAGCTAGAGAGAAAGGCTACAGGGGACCCTGCAGGGTGACCCTAGGAAACAAACACAGGGGAGTCCCAAATCAGAGGACCTGGCTCCCCTTAAAGACGGAGTCCCAGAAGAGACTCACCTCACCCCAAAACCAGGCCTCACACCTCACATCTCCTCTACGTGAGCCACACCCTACACTCAACCCTCTGACCCTGATCCACACAAGACCTCTGACTTGTGGGTAGAGGAGAACAGGCTCCGTAACCGACAGTATAGGCCTTTGTGTGGCGTCCATCTCTGTACTGGTCCCTCTGCGGGTGCGGTTACTTATGGTTTGTGGACAGTAGGCATGTGCAGTCTGCCTCTGTGTCACCGTCGGTCTGCGTATGTGGTCACTTGCGATATGTGATCGTATCATAGACATCATGTTTCTATGTGATGACTACTCTGATGTGCTCTCTGATGAGGGGTTGCCCTTGCGGCCACCCCAGTACCGGGGCATGGGGACCGTATGGGAATCTATGAGTGAGTCGCTGGATGTGGAGGCGGGAACTGGGAGGGAATCCTTTGGATGGCTCTTAGCGATGAGGGATGTGAAGAAGAAATCATACCTACCAACACACACCACCGCTGTCCTCTCCCTTAGAGCTGGATGAGTCCCAGGGGCCCACTTGGGTCAGTCTCCACCTTCTGTCTACCCAAAAGCCTCTTACCTCCTCCTTTTATTCTGGGTGTGAACTCGTAGTCACTTAATGCTCAGACACAGATGGGGCAGCCAAATGAAGCTCTCATGGGGAAGAGATGCAAGACAGGGTTGCCTGGGTTCTTTGGGTCCTCCCCCCCCCGCACCCCCCTTCCGGCATCCTCCCTGGGTCTGAGGCTTCAGAACAGCGAGACGCAGGCAGACCCCCGGTGGGACGTGGTACTTAAGGACATGTGCAGTGTCTATCTCTGAACAGGACCCAAGGACACAGGTCAGAGGACAAACGTCCACTCTCAGCCCCTCCCTTCCATGCACTGCATGGAAGCTTTGAGCCATACCAAAGCAGACACGTCCTTGGCCACACTGGGTCCCCAAGATGAACGGCTTGCTCCTGGGTCTCTTTCCTGGCAGGGGAATGCCGCGCAGGATGGCTCAGGGGGATGTTGTCCACAGAGTGCTGTGCCTCTAGGTTCCAGCGAGGAGGGGGCCCGGTGTCCTTTGGTTAATATTAATGTGGTGACCACTGGGCAATTTATCAATGATGGGGGGTGAGCTTTCATTACAGGTAATTTCCCCGGCACCATCCTATTAGCTCTGAGCATTCAATGGCCTTGTAAAAAGTCACAGCCGCCATTAGCAGGACGGCGCCCTCACCTGCAGTGCGCTTTGGAAGTCAGTGCGGAGAGCCTGCAGCTTGCGTTCCCTCAGGCCACTAAATTACCTGGCTGGACAGCGATTCCAGGATGGAGTTATTAAATGCAGACACGCTGGCCCCAGGAAGCCGGCTTCCTGTAAATTCATTGGAAGAAAGGTCAAGACATTGCTGGCCCCAGGAAGCCAACTTCCTGTAAATTCACTGCGGGAAAGGTCACAGGAAGTGCTGGGCGTAGATAAAGAGGCAAAGGGGAGGTCTCCACAGAGACCCAAGTACAAAATGCCAGGGAGGGAAAAGGAGACACAGAGAGAGATCTGTCTCTGATGCTGGTGACTCTGAGGGCCAGTGTAGACAGACTAACTTGGGTCTAGCGCTCAGAGCTGTTCCTGTGTCCTGACTCCACAGATCTTTATTGGGTACATGGTTTCCTCTGTCTGGTACCCTGGCTGCTCCCTACCCAGGTCTCCATTTATCTTCCAGGTGTGGAAATTAATCAAGGCAGGCTCTGCAGGTTCGAGTTCTGTGTGCCGGCTCCAGAGGACATCAGGATAAAAGAAACAAGCATCAGGATGGAGTTTCTTCAGACGAGGACCCAAGACCTAGGGAATCATGGCCAGGCCTCCAGCAGTTCCCAACTAAGTCCCGCCTCCCTATGCTCTTTGGACCTCGGCTGGAGGCACGGCTTTTGGCTTTACATATTCAGTTTTGGATGTACTAACCATTCTATCCCTGGAAGTCTCTTATTCCACAAACACAAGGTCACCAGGGTCCACAGAGACACGTCAGGAGCTTGCAGGGAGCTGTTCTGCTGGAAAAGCCAAACACTGACTCTACCTTTCCATGGCGAGAAGGCCGAGGCAGGAAGGGCTCCATCCAGACCTGAATTCAGAAATATGACAGGGTCAGAGCCCTGCCTGAAGCCCCACCTCTCCTCCTCCCAGGCCACAGCCAGGAAGGAGATGCCAGCGTATTTCCACCCGTCATGAGCCAGGGGACTCCATAGGTCCACCAGTCGCAGTTCCCCGGCTGTGCCCACCTAGGGAGGAAGTCTTCCATCCAGAGAAAGATCCCAGCAGGGTCTGCAGAGCACAGAGCTGAGACTTTTCCTGTGTATCCAGCTAGAACAACTCTGGTCCTGGTACTGTCTCCTGTGTCTGCTCCCGCTGTCCTGTTAGCAGCTCCGCGCCCCCCCCAACCCCCGTAACTTAAGTCCCTGCCCCTCAGCACCCACTGAGCCAGGCTGTCTTCAGCTCAGTTCAAGGTCACCAAGCCGTGGAGATGCTGAGAAACCACAGGCCTCGGCTCACCCTAAGGGTGGAACAGCAAAGCCTTTATTGGAGCCAGCCCCAGAGCCTTTGACTCCTTCAGGGGTAGTTCCCTCCCTCAGCCCCATCTTGCATGGTCAGTGTGTGCACAGCCACGGCACTCTTCACCCTTGGATGGTCCCTCTAAGCTATGGAAAGAATAGATGCCTGAGGCAGGGGGATGGTATGCTTGGCCCCCCTCCACAGGTGAAGGATCTGTGATGAGGTCATAACTGGGGTACAGAGAGCCTGACTCCCATTACTACTCAAGCCCTAAGGCCTTGTGATCCCCTCTCCTGAATGCCCAGGTCCAGGTTGATTGTGACAGAGAGGTAGTCAAGAGAGACGAGAGAGAGGGTCTTGCTGGAACCAGACAGCAATCCGGTGAGTCTGGTGTTCTTTTCTCGTTGTCCTGAGCTCTTAAACAGTGATGTCAAGAACTGATGTTCTAGATTTTCCTACGACTGTGACCCCCCGAGGAAGTCATACTGGTGAGGATGTCCTCAGCTAATAACCCGTCTTGTTCTCGGTGTCCCGGCACTTCCCTTGTCCTGACCCCCTGGTGACATGCATGTACCCAGCAGGTCCAGAAATCCCACCTGGTCTCTGCAGCAGGGTCCAGCTTTCAAAGTGGTTTCTGGTTCCCCCCGCCCCATCCCACCCAGTGAGCAAAGTCTCCCTTACGCGGCAGGCCGGAAGTGACCTTATAACACCATGGTATTGATTGTAGCTTTCTGCCAAATCGGAAATCATAGACACCCCTCTGGGCCACTGGTTATCAATCTGTGGGTCATGACCCCCACAGGGGTGGCACATCAGATATTTACAATCTGATTCATAGCAGTAGCACAGTTACAGTTATGAAGTAGCAAAGGAAATTATTTTCTGGCGCTGTCTAGCGAGGTCATTTAGTGGCCTGAGGGAACGCAGGTTGCAGGCTCTCCGCTCTGACTTCCAAAGCGCACTGCAGGTGAGGGCGCTGTCCTGCTAATGACGGCTGTGACTTCTACAAGGCCATTGAATGCTCGGAGCTAATATGACTGGTTGCCAGGGTCTTGCAGGTCACCACAAAGTAAGGAACTGTATTAAAGGGTCGCAGTGTCAGGAAGACCAACTGAGTCCCGCATCAGCCATACCTAGACAAAGCAGACAGGCTGGCCTTCGGAAGTGGGGAACCGTGTGATTTCCCCTAAAAAGGGGAGAAGTGTCTAGAACTGCATCCCAGTTCCACAGAGCCTGTGGGAAGCCCTCAGACTTGGCCTGGGGCACCCCTAGAAACTGATGTCTCTGCAGCCCACAGAACAGGTATGCCTCAGGGTCTCTAGAGCCTGAATAGTCTGCGAAGAGGCAGGCGCTGGGTTCTGTTGGTTGGCCTTTCTTGCTTGGGTTACACTGTGAAGGAAAGAGCCAATCTATCTGATGTAAGGCTCTCTGGTGAGCCAGGCAGGGACCTTGCCCTGCCCCCAGGAGCACTGGAGCTTTGTGCCTGGGGGGAATCCAGTCTCCCAGAATCAGCTATTTCCTATCTGCCTCAGGAGCCCCAGGCCCTAGCGAAGGAGAGGGCTTGGCTGCACCTTCAAATTTCTACCTCTAAGGCATTGCTCTGACCGACCAGCAGCTCAGGATTTGGCCTTCAGCACATTTCCTGGCATAGCCACCGAATCCCTGTGCTTCGGACCTCTCTTCCTGGTACCCAGGTGCCATCCCACGGGACTCCCACCCCATCACAATCCTTCCCCAGGGAAGATGCAAACGCTGGCTGGCTGCCCCCAGAGCCTGGGGACGTCAGTCGTGTGCAGAAGATTGCTTAATTCTGTTTGTTTTTTTTTTTTAAACGAGTCCACCTCAGAACAATAAATCCAAGGCTCTTCGCATAAGCATTCGTCCTTAATAAAAATATAAGGATGCCAGAATGGATACTGTTTTGACTATTTGCTAATATTTAAATTTAACTGATTTAAATAAATTCAATAGGCGATCTATAAGGGCTTGGGGCAGGGCAGAGGAGAGAGACATTTCTACCTAAGCACAACACACAGAGACTTACGGGTTATTTATCTCTTTAATTCGCTCCTCAAAACGCAGCCATAAATCTGTATTAATGACTTTAATGAATATTCATTTCTAAAATGAAATAGATGTCGTCCTGGTTTCTACTGAAAACCAGAGGGAAAAGCTGGCTGCGACTCACAGGCTCTGGTTCTGGGGCCGCCCAGGTACCCACTCACTCACTGGGCAGCAGGGTGCAAGGTGCCATGCTGTCTCTGCTCTGGCCCACATGCACGGAGCTGTCTGCTGCACTTTTCCCTGCAGAATGAGCACAGCGTCACGGGGACACTGCTCAAGGAGCGCGGCTAACCACATAGGCCTAGGGCTAGTGACAGAGACTTCAGGTCATTCATATCTGTCAGCAGCACAAACCAGAGATCTTTATCCGGCATACTGCTGTGTGCTGTTAGGCAGAGCCATGAGGCTCCTGGCACTCCGGTATTTCCTCCACTGCCCTCTGTCTCTCTCAAACTCCTGGCCTTCTCTATCACTGTCCTTAAGTCCCTGCTCCCCACATGCCTGCACCGGGTTCCCGTCTGTACTGCACTTGCGCATGCGCTGAAAGTAGCGCCCCCGTGGAGTGGAAAATAGGTTTGGAACAGACGCCCCTTGTGCGTGTTCAGTGTGATGGGGACTGGGTGTGTCCTGATAGAGGAGATCCTGACTAAGTTAGCCCGTTCCCTTCCTGGACCCGGACTGGCTAGGGTGCTACTCGGGCACCAGCTAAGTTCCTTGAGGGCCCGCCCACTCCTGACATCAGGGCCTAACAGTGGAAAGGGAAGCAGTAACTGGACAGCTCATAGGGTTTCAGGCGCTGGGTCCTCAGGGTCTGGGGGGCGGTCAGGTACTATCCCCACGATCGTATAGAACACATAGACTTGAGACCCAGGCAAATCAGGATTGGATGGGAGTCTCTAGTGTTTCCTGATGTATCTGTGTCCAATCAAGGGCTATTGTGTGATGGAATTAGTCAACAGGCGGGCTCTTCACAAGGGGAGTGTCTCGTGATGTCTCTAGATGCACGCAGGCTCCAGCACTCCTAGAACCTGCCCCTCCCCCCACCCTGCTCCCACAAGCCGCTGCCAAAGATTACAGGGTAAGATATGGTTTCCCTGACACGGTCTGATCGCTACACAGGTGGAGATAGTGGCCATTGTGAGACAGGAGGGCAGGCTGAACAGGGGGCTGGGACATCAGGACTCAGCATCCAGGGGTGAGAAAAGACAGTCCAGGATGGAGGAAGGCAGCGGGGGAGACAGAGAGTGAGACATGAGCCCCCCCCCACTCCCAGCATAGATACCACCAGATCTCACTCACAAAGCAAAATTATCAAGAACTACGGGACATCAGCGCAGATCCTAACACACAATCACAGCCCTGTGAGCGTAGGGGTAGCTGCTGGCCCACAGGACACACAGTCTCAGGCTTTCTCTCTTGGGATATGAGGACGGGGGGGGGGGTGATGCCGGGACTATACCAAGGCAGCACCAACACTCACACATAATCTAAGGCACAGAGGGTAAGGCTCTCGGGAAGCAGGTGGCAGTGGGGCTCATACGAAGTGACCGGGCTCTGCTGAGCTTACCCATCCGCCCAGCATTGGCACGGTTATTGTGGGTGCCACTTGGAGGGACATCTGGAGTCTCCGGCCTCCGGCCTCAGAGCTGAGCATTGAATGAAGACTGTGGTTGGCATATTGTTGGCATGATGCTTTAGTCTGTTTTATTTAAGTTCTTATACCTACCACCTTTCTCCACGCCGATCCCTTCCAAACACCGGAGAAACAGATAGTTAAAGGGGAAAGGGGGCATGGACCTCTATGCGCTACTTTTTGCTAAATGGGGGGGGGGCATCGGTTTTGGGGGGCCAAGTCCAATCATCATCTAGTCAGGATATCTCCATCTTCTTGTCTCTTTTTCTCTCACCCATCGGCAACAGCCGTGGCAGAAGCAGGAACCAGAAGGAGAAGCATCCATGCCTCCTCCTCCTTCTCTTCCTCCCCCTCCTCCCCTTCCTCCTCCCCCTTCCTCCTCTTCCTCCCCCTCCTCCTCTTCCTCCTCCTCTTCTCCTTCTTCTCCTTCTCCACCTCCCCTCCTCCTCCCCCTTCCTCCTCCTCCCCTTCCTCCCCCTCCTCTTCCTCTCCCTCCTCCTTCTTCTTCAGAGGACCCCCCCCCGTCTCTTCTTCAGCACTCCCGCTCCCTCGTCCCTCTCTGGGCTCTGGCATTTCTTTACCCCCCCCCTCCCAAGTCCTCAGAATGATACTATCTGCAGCTGGCAGAATCACAGCCCTGCCAGAGCACTCACTGGCGAACAGTCAGTGGCTGTGGATAATCAGGAGCAGCCTCATATCCCACACCTGGGATTAAAACAAAACCCTGTTTACATAACAGAAATGGGCTTTTAAAGAACCCCAAACCCTCACTACAGTGCAGTTTCGAAGTCCCAGCCCCAAAGCTCAAAGAACACTTGCAAAGTGGTCACCGAATAGCAGCTGCTGCTGTTATTGCCACCAGTAGCCCTTTGGGGACAGCCCAGTGACAGAGAATGTGGAGAACCTGTTTCCAGGCTCAAGGCTGCCTGGCGGCATCCTACAGGCTGGGGAAGCCGCCAGACATGAACCATCCAGGCCCCACAGTCCTGTAGGTAGAGGCGGTTGTGACCAGCTCACTGGCTTCCTCTGGGATTAAAGCTAAACAGTGCTTTTTGTGATGTTTCGTGACAGGCTCTTGATCGTGAACAAGTACTTCCTAATTTAGTCTCATTTAAAGCTCCATTGACACGCAGTCAGGGGACGCAGTTCCCAGCTGCTAGACAGCACATGATGGTGGGACCAATGGCTGTTCACGGGCCGTAATTCTTTCCAGAGAGGACAAACCGCTCCTACGGAAACCCTCATGAAATGATGCATCTGGGTTTGATTCCACCCATGGGGATTGAATTCTGCTACCCCTAGAGTCGATTCCCTGAGGCTCAGCTGGGACCCAACAGTGGTCAACTATCTATCTATCTATCTATCTATCTATCTATCTATCTATCTATCTACATACATCTGTCTCCTGGGTGACAGAGGCCATGGGTGAGATCTGAGGAGGAGGAGGAGGAGGAGGAGGAGGAGGAAGAGGAGGAGGAGGAGGAGGAGGAAGCAGGAGACCAAATGAAAACCAGCAGAGGCCAATCCCAGCCTAATATGGAAAGGACCAGCCCCACCCCCCACCCCCCACCCCCCAGAACCAGGACTTCCTGAGACTGCCCCCAAATCATGGTGGCAGTCTCACCATCTGAGGGACCCCAGGTGCCGCATGGGCGTTAGTGTTGTAACCTGAAGGATGAAGGAGGAGGAGGGGGAGGAGGGAGAGGAAGAGGAGGAGGGAGTGGAGGAAGGCGAGGACAGGTCTTCCGTTAGAGACATTTCCTGAAGTCCCGTGTCACTTTGGACACTTCCTAGGCACAGCTATCACCCCGGATGTGACAGTCCTACAGTGACAGCCACGGGGCCTTCCTTTGACGACATCGCCAGGACATTCCTAGCACACACACACACACACACACACACACACACACACACACCGTCTCTGAGGTCCGCCATCTTCTGAGCTGCCCTCAGCTGAGTGTCCCCACACACAGGCTCCCTGCAGCTCCAGGGCACTCCAGCTGTGACCTCAGGCAGGGCTGCCCAGCCTCCAACCCTGTTAACACCCCAGAAAGAGGCAGGACTTCCCCGTCGTCGTCGTCATGGTATTGCTCACTCTGTGGTCTAAATATCCCCGGGAACCTATATTGCACTTTAATTGCTACTGTGACAGTAATACAGGGGGACACTTAAGAGGTAGAATTGGGCCGCGAGGGCTCTGTCTTTGGGAGTAGATTAACGCTGTCAGCACGGAATGGGAGTTAACCCTGCAGGGGCGAGATGGCAGGAAGGTGTGGCTTCACCCTCCTCTTCTCAGGCCCTCTCTTACCCCATCATGGGCTGACTCAGCGGGAAGACTCTGCAAAGATGGTACCTGCCTACTGGACAGCTCAGACTCCAGACTTGTGAGAGGTATGCCTCTCTCTGCTCCTTCTCCTCCTTCCCTTCCTTTCCTCCTCGTTTTGGTTTTTTGTTTGTTTGTTTGTTTGTTTGTTTTCGGATTTTTGAGACAGTCTGGCTTCAGAGCCTCTGCTAGTTTGAAACTCACTACATGGACCAGGCTGGCCTCAAACCTCCTACTGTGTCTGTCTGTCACGTGCCATTGCTTTGTAAATTTCCAGTCGCCCGTTGTTCTGCCACAGCAACACAGGAGTAGAGGCTGGGCCAGCCCAGGCGAGAGCTCCATGCCTCACCCCAGCAGGTTGAGGGGTGCCGTGTTTACTATATGATCCCAGGTCTCACAAGTCACACTCAGGGAGAACACTAACCCTCCCTCCCCCCCTGGCCCACATGATGGTCAACCTCAAATTGGACCACAAGGACAGCCATTGCCAATGCTGGGATGGGGACTCACAGGTGGCCACAGCTTGAGCGGCTTCCACACACGGCAGCCATCCTTCTTCGCGTGGCCAACAGTCACCGTGTGATTATTTCTGCAAGGCCCCCCCCAGGCCTCTCAGCTCCAAATCCATAGGGCTGGCGTCTGAATGCTATTCTAAATGTAGCCGAGAAGACGAAATCCGGTTCCCTGGGCCATTTCACTCTGGTAATGGATGAAACTTCTGGCTGTGGCGACTCTGGGCATGTGGCACTGGCTTGGACCTCCCGTTCACATAAGGCTTTTTATCCTTCGGGCTGAGTCTCCAGAAGGCTTTGCTGAGCCTGCATTTCTCTCCGCAGAGGGTTTGCAGCAATTATCACCCTGATTGATGCTGTGCTGTTTCCTTCTGTGATTTACAGCTAGCTATAGCAAAGCTGCCGCTGTGACCAGGCGTGTGCGACACAGCCGTGGTTTCACTCCCCAGTACTCGCTGCTCCCAGCGAGTCTAACTGTATTCTAGGGATTGGAAAGAGAAGCCCTGCTGTGGCTGGGCTTGGGGCAGGTGGGACACCAGGCTTCTGCATATGGGAGGGTCTGCCTCCAGAGCAGCCAGAGGCTTGGGGTTCAGAGGGACAGAGAGGTCTCATGGTGAGGCTCGGACTCGGTTTCTCCTCTGAAGGGTTGTCATGATGGCAAAATGGCCTCTCAGAGGGGGAACCGGGTGGTCCTGTTCTGGCGGCTGGCGTAGATAGGTCTTGACATATTATGAATGGTGGGGGCTTCTAGCAAGGACACGTCCCGCCTCTAGAGAATGGCAAGGGACCTGCTGGGGTGGCTGCTCCTGTCACTAATCTGGGGCCAGCCAACGGAGAGCTTCCCGTACCCCATAACCAGAGACACAGAGTCAAACTGGGACCAACAGGAGGCTGAGAAAGGGACACTGTGGCTCCGTGACCGGCCGGCATGATGGAACAGTGTCCAGGACACATACATTTTTTTTTCCTTTTTCTCATCCACTGTCCCCCAAGAAGTCCAGAAGTCCAGGCTCTATCTTTCCCACCGTTCTTTTTTTTTTTTTTTTTTTTTAAGATAGGGTTTCCTGGCTGTCCTGGAACTCTGTAGACCAGGCTGGCCTTGAACTCAGAAATCCGCCTGCCTCTGCCTCTGCCTCCCAAGTGCTGGGATTACAGGCGTGCGCCGCCACCACCCGGCTCCCACCCTTCTTTCTTCTTCTCTGGGGGCAGCTATCCCACACCTCCCTGGCCTACCTCGCTCTGGGTTCAGCCTATCTTCCAGGCTCCCTCCCTGTTCACACCACGACCATTCCAGTTTCATCCTTCACCCCTAAATCAACGGGGCTGTTCAGACCCCAGGGACTTGTCCCTTGAAGGAACTGCTTGAGGCCCCAGCTCTGCCCCTCCCTTCCCCCCCCCCCAGAGCTCTCTCTTTCCTCGTTTCTGTGCAAAAAGCCTTTTTCTTGGTCATATCGCTCGATACCAGTCTTCCTCAACTTGACCCAAATCAAGACGAAGACCCTCAGAGCGCCCCCCCCAATCCGGTCAACCATCCTTCCCAGGAGCCCCGGCAGCTGGGTCTCGTGCTGTGGGTTAGTTATTTCCTCCCACGAGCACTTTCTGAGCTGAGTCACATGGTGGGAACTCCCTGAGATCTCGGGCGAGGCTTTGGGTGCCAACGAGTCCTGTGTGTCTTAGCCACACAATCTACGAGCCTGGCCAAACCCGCACCTTGTTTTCCTTTAAATCTGGACTCCTTTATCTTCACCGAGTGCACGGCCATGACCAGACACTCACAGACTGGATTGAACACAGTCCTTCTGCCTCTCTGTAACCCTTGGGGACTGGCCTCTTAGGTCTAATCCTGGACAGGCTGGCTTTGTGTTCAAGGTGACTTAGAGCAGCTCCATTTGCCAGGGCAAGTGAGTCACTAAATTAGCCCCAGCTCAGGACTCTTACCTGATGGGTTGCCATGGCACCCGTCGCCATAGCCCCAGGCACCAGAGCCTTCAAGGAAGGGTGCGTCTTGCAGGGGTGGGGAGTGGGGGTGGGGGGCACACAGGGGGCAAACAGCATCTCTCTTCATTTTAGCAACAGCATCCTGCACTGCCGGATGGAGCCAGCTGTTAACCAAAGGGCATATCCAAGCCCCGTTCTCACCTAGCTCTGCCTTTCATGGCTTACTCCCGCCTGCCGCAGTAGAGCTGGGGGAGCTAATCAGGAGAGACGAAAGACAGGGTGGGGCTGTCACCCCTGGAGCTTCTGCGGGACCATGGCAAAGGCTTTCCGAGTGACATGCACCAGGCCAGGAAAAACTGCTACAGAGAGGGTGTTGGTGAGCCTTGGGAGGAGCTGAGGAGAGAAGGGCCAGGGCAGGACTCCTGGGCCAGCACAGCCTGCCTGGAATCCAGAGGAAGACGCACTGTGTATATATCAGGTGCTTCAAGGCCGAGGGGCGTGACCAACATGCAGGGTCACTTCCCTCAGGGACACTTCGGGGACCTTCCTAAATTCTAAGTAGCTACTTTTTTCTTTTTTCTCTCTGATGGGATGGAAAGGGAGGAATGTGTCAGACACCTCCCCTTCCTCCTCCCCGCTCCGATGACTTGACCCCATGGAGGTCGCGGAAGACTGAGGCAGGAGGGGTCAGGGCCTGGTTGCTGGAGTCATCTATCCCTGCCCAGACGGTGGTCCCAGGGTCTGGCCTGGGTACCAGCCTCTCCCACTCGTGATGAATTCTTTCCTCTCCTTACCTCGGCCTCTGTGATATTACAGTTTTTCCCCCACGGACATAACTGTGAGACTCCTCTCTCTACAGAGGAATCCATCCCGGCTAACACCGGACACTGAGAATCCCGCCGACCGCACCCCCACCCGGCTCCCCGTTTCATTTCTGTTGCTATGATAAAATCTCCCGACCAAACGCAATGCAGGGGATAGAGGATTTATTTGGCTTCGAGTTCCAGCTTGCAGCCAATCGTTGCGAGGCAGGGAAACAGGAAGTGGGGACAGGGAGTCACAACACATCCAAGAGCAGAGAGAGCGTGAATGTTTGCATGGTTGGTACTCGGCTAACATCTCTACACTCGCAGTCCAGGACCAAAACCACAGGGAGAGTACCACCCACTTTCAAGCTAGGCTCCTCCCACATCAATGAAAGCAACCAAGAGAACACCCCCAGGGATGTGCCCTTGGGGCAATCTGGTTCAGATAGTCATTGGTTGAGCTTCCCTTCCCAGGTCATCCTAGGCTAAGTCAAGCTGGCACCATTTAACCATCTCAGCCCTTGGGGGGGGGGAGGGCGGGGTACAGAATGGGCAGGTGTGCGGGCTGGGCAGACACCTCATGGGTGGTTTCAGGCACATAAAGCTACACTCAAAGCTCGACGTTGGCGTGAGGTCTGCCAAAGCTAGTCACTATGGCTATGGCTATGTGGAAGCGGTTGCCGGGTTGGGATGCAGTTCTTGAACTCTGGACGAAAGGCCCCGGTTGCTTGGCGCTATCTGCGACCTGCTGGCTGTGTACTTTCTCGAGTCTGCAAAGCCAGCCCTCTGGATGGATCACGCTGTTAGAAGTTGCCATGGTTCCGGGACTCTTGTCTCCAGGCATCAGCGTGATGCGTGGAGGTCAGAGAATGAAGCAGAAAGCAAGGGCAGAGACACCTTCGGCTCCCACGGAACTTATTTCGTCCCGGGTTTATGTAATTAATTTATGGCCGTGGTTGGGCTTAATAATCCGTGGGTAATTTCCGATGCTTGGGCCGTTAACTCACAGGAGCCTGTGTGATTGGGGCTTAACACCAACAGCTCTAACACCCACAATCTTAGCCCCCCCCCAATAGCCTCCACACCCATCCCCAGCATCCACTGACCCAGAACCCATAATCC
This sequence comes from Apodemus agrarius, assembly GCA_964023405.1. Lineage (NCBI taxonomy): Eukaryota > Metazoa > Chordata > Mammalia > Rodentia > Muridae > Apodemus > Apodemus agrarius. The sequence goes on from OZ030028.1 coordinate 19,508,907, forward strand.
CTACCTAGTACATGAGCCCAGTGCCCTTGGCCTAGTACTCACAGATCAAACTCAGTACCTGTAACCCCAACACCTAAAGCCTCAAAGCTGTAGCTCACAGCCAGCGCCCACAACTCAGACACAGCACCTATGACCCCCCAACACCCACACTCATATGTATCACCTAGAACCTAGCACCCACCGCTCATACTTAGTATGTATGGCACCAGTAGTCATAGTTTAGACTTAGCACCTGTGATCCCCAAACCTGTAGCCTCAGCCCTGGACCAGCCAAGCATGGCGACGGCCACGGATGTGCTCTCGGTATGTACAAATCCTCATGGGCCACGCCCACCTCAAGGTTCAAAAGCATTTTCTCTCCCAATATGAGCCCCAAAGTCAGTATAGCGCCCAAGACTCTGACATTGAACTGTGACCAACAGAGTCCTAATCCACGACCTGAGATGGGGGGGGGGTTGGGTAGGGGGGTGCACAAGGTCAGAAGCCAACACTTACTGTCCAGCTCCTGGGGCTCTGGGAAATGACCCCCTGCAAGGGTGTAGGTGGGCCATGACAGGAAAACCCGGATGAAGGGAGCCGAGGTTTTAGGAAGGCTTTTCCTAGCAGAGGGAACAACAGCATGTGCAAAGGTCTGGAGGTAAAGGAGCTGACATGTTCTAGAAAGACCTGAGGCATGTGGTGGAGAGGAAGAGACGGGAAGTGAGTATGGGAGAGACAGGAAGTGAGAATGGAAGAGACAGGAAGTGAGTATGGGAGAGACAGGAAGTGAGTATGGGAGAGACAGGAAGTGAGTATGGGAGAGACGGGAAGTGAGTATGGGAGAGACAGGAAGTGAGTATGGAAGAAACAGGAAGTGAGTATGATAGCATCCGAGGGTCACGTCATAGAGACTTTTGCAGACTTGAGGTACCAGGCTCTGGTCTGGACTTTGTCTTTCGGGGAGGGAAATCCAAGCCACTGAGAGTTTTAAGGCTAGAGTGGCCATATCTGCAATCCTAGAAGAATCGCTCTGCCACCCACCCCTTCACGAGCCAGCTGGTGCACTCAGCGGGACAGCATGAGCACCCATGCTTCTGCAGGAGCAGTGGCCTCTCCCTGCTTCAGCAGTGCTGGGCCGGGAGCTATTTTGGTCCTGATCTGGTTGGATCTGGTCTAATCACTGCAGTGCAGTGGAGGAACTCTGCCACACACCCACAGGCTGTGTCTCCTCTCTCAGCAATCACAGCCTTGATTAGCTATGAGTGTGCAGGAGAGGGGAACTGTGATAGTGGAGGGAGGGAGGGAGGGAGGGAGGGGGAGCATCATCTCACTTCCTTCCACTCCCAGCTGCCTCAATTCTTGATCACCTCGGACACTGGATCCTGTGCCACTCAGAGTGAGTCACGAGTCTTAGAAAGATGGAGGCTGGTGGATGGCATGGAACCAGCGATCTTGGTAGAAGGTCTGTGTACCCCCACCATCTAAGATATCTGGAGGGCCAGAGTGCATCTACAGATATGCAGGGATTGAGACCCCTTCCGAGGACCTCTTCCTATGATTCCTGTAGGTGGGAATAAGGGACACACAAGCCACACAGCAGAAGTAGGACCTATGACTCTGGTGACCTTCAAGGCCACTAGCTGAAGCCTCCCTGTGGTGACTCCTGCCTAAGCTTTCTCTCTGTGCATGGTGCCTGAGACACATAGATTATATGAAATGTTCGTTACTGTGAGTCAGTGTGTTAACCGTGTGCACACTGGACTGTGAGATCTAACTGGGACGTGTTCCTGCCATCAACTATCATTGTCTCCCTGGAGCAGCTGACAGCCCCTGTCCTTGGCACAATGCTTTCTTCATTGTTTCTCTGGGTCTGGCTACTTTAGATGCATCCTGTAAGCATAATTGCTCATCCCCTTCTCCTTTAAGACTGAATACTACTCCATTGAATAGACGTACCATATCGTCTTTACACATTCAGACCTCAAGATAATTGGGCTGCTAAAAAGAAATCTCCAGATCCTGCCATTGATTCTAGATAAACGCAGTGGGGTGACGGGACCACAGGCAGGCCTGCCTATAGGGGTCTGGGGAATCGCCACACTGCCACACCACACCGTTTCTCTAAGCTGCTGACCTAATTTACATTTCCATTGTTGGTGTGCAGAGTGTCCCCAGGTCCTTACCAACTTTTGTCACTTTCCAGTTTCACTTTTCCACAATGGCTGCTCCAATATGGCGAGGTTCTGATTTTCCCTTCCCTAGTGACTGGTGACCTTGAATGTCTCTCAACTGGTCTGCTGGCTGTTGGTGTAGCGTCAGGGATGTGTCTACTTTAAGTCCCTTACCCACTTTCACTGGGGTGATTTTTTTTCTTATTGAGGGGCAGTGATTACACATTTTGGAATTAATCATGATCACTCTCAGGGTGGGGAGGCATTTTTTCCATCCTTGTGGGGAGGGCATTCCCTCAGATGACTTCCCCCCACCCCTGTTTGACACACACAGAAGCTTTGAGATTGATGCCTAATTCCTCAGCTGTCACTTTTATGGTCTGTACAGCATCAGGTCTGGGACATAATCACACTGGATTATCCCCTCATATTCCCTGAGTGTACACATTTGACCTCTCCGAGTTCAGCCTTCCTGTGGTGGGAGGAGAGAACCCAAACTCACATCTGCACATGGAAGTTGAGTATGAAGGTTTAAATTAAATAAGCATGGCCCCCATAGGCTCACAAGTTTGAATGCTTGATCCACATTTGGTGGAACTGTTTGGGAAGGATTGGGAGGTGTGGCCTTGTTGGAAGACATCTGTCACTGGGGGTTGGGCTTTGAAGCTTCAAAAGCCCACACCATCCCCAGTTAACTCTCTCTGCCTAGTGTTTGTGAATCAAGATGCAAGCTCTTAACTACTGCTCCACCACCATGCCTGCCTGCTGCCATGCTCTCTACCCTTAGACTCTTAACCCTTAGAGTCTTAGACTCTAACCCTTTAGAACAGCGGTTCTCAACCTGTGGGTTACAACTCATCTGGGGGGTCAAATGACCTTCTCACAGGGGTCACATACCAGATATCTTGCATACCAGATATTTAAATTATGGTTCATGAAGGTAGCAAAATTATAGTGATGAAGTAGCAACAAAATAATCTTTGCGGGGGGAGGGGGGTCACCACAACATGAGAGCCGCAGCATTAGGAAGTTTGAGAACCACTGCTCTGGAACCAATGAACCCCAAATTAAATGCTTTACTGAAAGTTTGTTTCATCATGGTGTCTTAGCACAACAATAGAAAAGTATCTAAGAGTATCTGAGTTTTCCAGAACCATGAGTTGAAGTGTCTGACTTTGATACCTTCCCAAGGTTGTTCTACCATCTCCAAGAGGCTTTTGTCTGTGCTCTCTCTTCTGTCCAATTGGCCTGTCTGTCTGTGTCTGTCTGTCTGTCTGTCTGTCTGTCTGTCTGTCTGTCTTAATGCCCACAGCCTCCTGGGGTAATTCCTGAGTCTTGCGGCTTTTCCAAAAAATCAGGAGCTGCATTTTTTCCTTTCCCAAGACTGTTTTGGCTTTTTTTGGGGTCCCTCGAGACTCCTATGAATTTCATTTTATTCTTTAGTTCTGCCAAGAAACAAAGGTCTCCATAAGGTCAGGAGGGATGGCACTATGTGGATTGTGTTGTGTAATACAGACATTCATCAGCACCAATCTCCCAACATCAGACATCTTTCCATGTGTTTGAAACCTTCAGGATTGAATACCTAGTCTCTCTGGCCAAGTCCCTTCCTAGGTGTGTCGTTGTCTTCGCTGCTATTGAATGTGGGACTGTTGCTTGATTTCCTTTGGGCATTGGTCATGTCGCTGTCTCAGAACAAGGCTGGCTGTCATGTTCTATTCGTTCTGCCACGTCACTGACCTCATTCACCCACCCTGACATTTATGGTGGCATTTGGGGTTTTCCATATGTAAGATCATGTCATGGCCAGATGCCTCTTACTCCCAGCATCCTCTGCTTTGGTGGCAGAGGGAACATGGCAAAGCCTCTCCCTTGTGCAAGGCTTTGTTCTGTGGGTTATTATGGGATGTGTCCTGGGGAAAGTCTGTTGCCTCAGAGAGAAGGTGTGCTCCTGGGCTGTGGGTGGCACTGTGTTCATCTAGATAACAGTTTCTACTGGTTCTTCTGTTTCCTGCAGCCTCTCTGACCCACTTCATCTTGGAGGTGGCTGCTTCAATCTGCTGCTGGGGTAAGCAGCCAGGAGGTGCCCTCACTCATGCCAAGGATGCTTTATCCATCGGGGCTTGCCTGGCAGTGCCAACCTAGTCACACACTGCATCTCCTGCCGAATCCTCTCATGCCAGGCCCTTCCTGCCTCCAGTGGCAGGCTTTCCCCAGGTGTCTGTTTTGTCTGATATACCTGTGGTGACCCCTGCTCTCCTTTTGGGCGCCATCTGTGTGGAATACATCTTTTTGTCTTTCCCTTTTAAATTTGTGTGTATTCTTGTATCTAAAGTGAGTGTCTTCCCATGTGCATACACACAAAGACTTTTCAAAAACAAAACAGATAGGATATGGCTCAGTAGGTAAAGTGTTTGCTGTGCAAGCATGAGGATCTGAGTTCGAATCTACATAACCCATATAAAAGCCAGACACAGTAGGACACCTGCATTCCCAGTGCTCCTAGAGCATGCTGGGAATCAGGAGAATCCGTGGAAGCTCATGGACCAGCCAGCCTGGTGCACACAAGAACAAATGGTAGATTCTGCCTCAAACAGGTGGAGAGTGAGGACTTACACCCAGAGTTGTTCTCTGACCTCCACACATGTACCGACACACACACACACACACACACACACACACACACACAAATTATAAGTAAACTTAAATGTAAATTAAAAACTAAAGAAGCCAGGTAGCTGTGGCACATACCTTTAACCCCAGCACTCAGGAGGCAGAGGCAGGTAGATCTTTGAGTTCAAGGCCAGCCTGGACTACAGAGTTCCAGGACAGCCAGGGCAGCACAGAGAAACCCTGTTTTGAAAAACAAAAACAAACAAAATAAATGAACAAATAAGTTATGTTTCAGACAGCCTGTGCCTGGGTCTTATTTTATTTCTGTTCAGCCGCTCTGCCTTTAGCTAAGGCGTTTGGTCCTTTTATGTCTCAAAAGAAATTCAGGACAGAAACACGCCAGCTGTGCCCAGCCTCTGGCTGCTTAACCTTCTGCCTTGTCCCTTTGTCCCCCCTCCAACTCTTGTGGCCTCCCTTGCTCTCTGGTTGATGATTTTGCAGGACATTGCTCGGCACCCCTTCCCTGCGTCTTCAGTAGCACCTCTCACGGTTACTGTGGGAACCTCATAAAGCGCTTTCGAGTCGTAACATCCTGTCTTAAACCGTTAGCAGCCCGACTCCAGTCTCTCTGCCCTCCCGCGTCCTCTCAGCTTTATACCAGCTCATCACAGGTTACAACTCTTTGTTCTTCCTGTCCGTTAATACAGAGGCACGGCGGCCTCTCAAAGGCAGGACCAGTGGCTGTTCTTGCTGAGTGTCACAGGGTCCCCAGATCATGGGGAACCAGGGATGGGGGGCCCACGAGATGGGGAGGGAGCAGGTCACCTCCTTAGAAGATGTCACCAGCTCCTTGCTGCTGAAGGCCAGACCACCATGCCAAGTGCTTTACCTCACAGAAGCCGGAACTTCTCAATGCTTGTATCCAACCGGCCTCCTTGGCACCAGCGGGCTGCTTAGATATTCCTGTGACTCCTCACGACCACTCACTGTGGTCCCTGCCTGGACACTTCTCTACCCTGACCTGTGCCCAAGGGAACTCCTCATGACAGAGGCGACGGAAGCCAGGCCTGGGGTTCCACCCATATACACCAAAGCTCGGGACACCAACATGGGCTCCACTGGTGACACGGGGCAGTGCAGAAGGGATGAAAAGGGAACAGTCACTCAAACCTCATTCATTCACTAAATGAATTGTTTACCCACTCATTCATTCATTCTCGCATTTTCTCATTCATTCATTCACTCAGCAATTAATTTACTTATTCATTTACTCATTCACCCACTCACTCGGTAGTTCACTCATTCAACCTATTCCTTCATTCACTCATTCTCTCATTTACTCCTTCATTCACTCACTCAGTAATTCATTCATTCACTTATTTATTTACTCTCATTTACTCATTCATTCATTTACTCACTCAGTAATTCATTCATTCACTTATTCATTTCCTCCCTCTGTCATTCATTCATTCATTCATTTATTCTCTCATTTACTCATTCATTCACTTATTCATTTCCTTCCTCCCTCATTCATTCATTTATTCTCTCATTTACTCATTCATTCATTTATTCCCTCATTCATTCATTCTCTCATTTATCTGCTCACTCACAGCTAGACTGGATTTAGTACCATGGCAAGGGGCTCTGTGTCATAGGCAATTTGAGGATGTATATGGGCTCCAAATGTGGCCTTCTCAGCTCAGAACTACAGAAGACCAAGTGTCAGTTGAACCCTTTCACCCCCTGGTGGTCAGTCAGGAACATGCCTCAGGATGGGACAGTCCCTCCTGGTTCGCAGTTGAGGAATCTTAGGCACAGTCAGGTCAGGCATCTGGACCAATCTGACCTAGGAGGTCAGAGGCAGTGTGGTGTCCGTACCCTGATTTTCTGGGTCCCCACATCCAGATTGCCTCCTGTGAGACCCACGCCTATGTGACTCCTCCTCCCCTGTGGTGGGGACCCATGCCACCGAGCTCACCAGCATGCTGAGCACTGGGGCCCATGTGGGGTCCCTCTGCTGCCTCTGATACCCACCCCCATCTCTGTCCTGAGTCCGAAGCAGGAGTCTGGGTACCCTGTCTGGCCCTGGCTGGGGCTGTCTTGAGGAGGGGGGGTTATATAACCCCAAATGTTGATTTCATGGAGTAGCTTTGTCTGCAGTGAAAATAAAAAGAAAGCCACACGGCTTGCAGCTTCGCAGATGTGGCCATGGGACACCGGTGCCTCCTCTCGACTCTGGTACAAACGTTTCTGCACTACTGAAGACAGTGTGGGGGAAGCAAATCCAGGTTCCACTCCAGTCCTCGTCCCCGAACCGCGGAGGCGGCACAGCTGGCGCAGAGGCCCTGGGGCTCTGGGATGAATCTTTGATGGGGCGCCGGGCCCGGGGGCCCCTGCTCCATGTTTCCCCACGGCTATCCCTGCTCTCTTGGGGCTGCCATCTGGGAGAGGACCTGTTCTCACAGCAGGCAGGGGGAGGACAGGGCGCTGCTGCCTCTCCCTGTGTCCCTCTCTAGCAGGGCTGGCCCAACCCTGCCTGATCCTGCTCCACAGGACCCCCGATCCTCACTGCAAGGGAGTGGCCATTTCTAACCATCTGCCTTAGTCAGGACTGGAACCTGGAGGCCACTGGAGCTGCTACAGAGGCCACCGGAGGAGGATGCTTACTGGCTTGCTCAGGATTTGCCCAGCCTGCTTTCTTCTAGAACCCAGGAGCACCAGCCCAGGGATGGCACCACTCACCATGGGCTGGGCCCTCCCTTACAGTTGGATCTCATGGAGGCAATTCCTCAACTGAGGCTCTTCTGTCTCTGTGATGACTCTAGCTTGTGTCAAGTTGAATCACAAAACAAGCCAGGACACCATCCCTCACTCCTCCATGTCCCCTGAAGGTCATAGCCAGCTCTGAGGCGGCTGAGAAGAGATACCATCTCCATCCCATTAAGAGCTTCAGATCGGACACTGCAGTCGTGGTGAGAGTTAGACTTTCAGGCTAGAGTCAGGGTCGTCCCCAGGCTCCCCTCCTCCCCTGGTGCTGCTGTCAGGGTCCCAAGTGAGTAGACAGCAGAGGGTCTGGCCTGGGGTCCTGAGTCGATATGCGAGGGTCGGTGAGACCTTGCTTAGGAGACACACCTGAGCCCAGGATTGCTTGTTACCGCAGTGCAGCGCAGCCCGCCCTGACTGATACATCCCACCGTGCCCCGAGCCAGCGGCCTCAGCTATCAGATGGAGCTGTGGGGACAGACAGGAGGACAGCACAGGGCCCCCCTTTACAACACCACACATACCAGCGCAGTCAGCGGTGCCTCTGAAGTGACTGCGGGTGTAAGGGTCAGCACACCCCGAGGTCCCTTTGTGAGAAAGGGCTTCACTGCCCATTGGATGGCAAGAGGGTCTGGGGAGGCGGGGCTGGCCCTGTCCTGGTTTACGGAGAGTGTCTTTTGTTTCTCGGGCATGCGGTAGGGCATTTCCGAAGCGCTTCATCTCTCTAAAACCTTCCTCCCTCGGAAGCCACAAGCCTGAGAAGCTCATTCATTTTGTGCCTGGATGAAATCGGGCACGGCGTTTCCTGGGGGCTGTCCTGTGTGCATCTTTCCTCCCTTTGTCGGAGAGTTTTAATTCATGAACTTGTTTCCAGGACACTTGTGATTGGCAGCGAACGGAGAGGCTGACATCTCTGAGATGAACACCGGAGATCCTTCTGCGTCATTGTGCTTCTGTCCCGCAGTTGGGAGGTCGGTCCTACCCTGCACCCAGAGCCAGCAGAGTGAGCCAGTGCCTCTGATCACCCGGGTCTTCGGACCTGAGTCCTGCACTGCCCTTGGCTGTCAGGGCCATGGGAAAGAGGTGCTCTCCGCAAGGTGAAGGCAGGCTGTTGAGGACACAGGACTGGTGATGAGGCTCTCCATCCTCCTACAGGATCTTTCTCTGGCCCAGGAGAGGGTCAGAGATGCCTCAGTCCCAGGATCCAGCCCTTCACAGTGTGACCACAAAAGGGGACCTGCAGTGCTTTCTCTGCACTGAGGGTAAGGCTTAGGGAGAGGCAGGAGGAGCTGTCTTCCCCCTGTGTCTCTCAGCTGCCTCAGGCATCTGCTTTTCTCACTGTGTGTCAGGTTCTCATAAGGCGATCTGAAACTTAATCATGAGCGGGAGTCTCTGCATTGGTTTTTTTTAAATATTTGACAGAAACCGTTAAAATGCAAATATTTCCCTCATGTGATAAATTACCTAAGTGACACTTGGCTCGCCTCAAGAGTGGGCTGGAGGTAGCCAGAGGAACCCTGACATGAAAACAGGAGCTCACAGGGCCTGAGATGACGGGCAAGTTCTCACAGAAGTTGAGAAGATGCCCAGCCCTGGCTTCCCAAGTCCCCAGCGCCACGGGGACTCTGGCTGTGAAGTGTCATTCAGTGGCTGCTAATGAGTGGGTGATAGCCAGTTCCCAACGTGGATCACAGCAATCGCACGCATCACCAGAATGTTAATCCATCAGAGGAGGAGACAGTGGTCCGGGCGAGGAAATACTGGAGGCTCAACTCTCGGGTTTGCAGGAATCATGGAGAAGGAGGGGCAGACAGTGCCTGCCAGAGACCCAGAAGTTAGAGGCCTCCTCGAAGCAGAATGCATATAAGTTCCTGCCAGAGGCAGCCATAGCTGAGGCCCCTGTAAACTTCGGATCTTCTGCCCCTGCCTTTTGTGCCTAGCAGACTGCGGAGTGTGCCACCTCCCGCCTGTGACCTCACCATACAGCACTCAAAGCTCAACGGGATCCCAGCCAGAGGACTGTCTTGACCCCCAGATCAGCAGAGCTAGAAATAAGCCCAGCTCAAAGCACTCTGGGGGATAAAGGCATTAACATGGAAATTGTGAAGACGATGGCTTACTCAGACCGCCTCTCTGCATTTGCCTTAATAAACCCTCACTGAGTGAGCCTGGAAATCTCCACCGGCTGCGGCTGCGGCTGCGGGTGGGTAGATGGAGACGCAGGTGAGAAAACTCATTTCTAAGCACGGTGGGGTGAAAAGCCTTTATTCCGCCCTCTCGGGTTCGGTACCTGGAGATGTGTGAATCAAGCTACAAATACAGGTAAACAAGACAAGAAGCACACATCTCGGTTTTTTTTTTTCCTTTACACTCTACACACACGGGGGTGACAGAGAAATTTTGCAGACACGCAAACGCACAATGGAGTTAGAGGGCTTAAGATGCGGCTGCGTGGGGGCGGGGAGGGCTGAGGGGCTTGGGAAAACTCAAGAGGCTCTGTCAAAGCTGCAGAACCCTGGGGAGAGCGGTTAGAACTTTGGGGTAGGATAAGGGCCATAGGTTCCTAGGATGTGGACACCTCCCCCAGCTGTCTTTGCTACTTTCTTCAGTCGCTGTGATAAAATACTGGTGCCACCCGCCAGCGGTCAGGCCTTCCCATCTTAATTAACTTAATCAAGATAATCCCCCACAGACATCTCCCAGGTGACTTTAGATCCCAGAAAGCTGACAGTGGCAATTAATCATCACACCAGCCTTCTCTGCGGGCCCCACATGGCCAGATTAACCATTTCTGGCCAAGGTTTCTTGAACAGAGGGAACTCAACATGGGAGACATGGCTTGGTGGGAAGTAGGGGGGGTGCGGGGAGGTATCTAGCTTTGAACCCTGTCATGGTGTTATGGTGTCTCTTATTCCTTAGATGAAGCAAGAGTGCCAACATCAGCAATCACCATTACCAGCACCACCAGCAGCATCACCATCTCCAGCACTACTATCATCATCGTCATCATCATCATCATTATCATCATCATCATCATCATCATCATCATCATCATCACATCGCCATTGTCACTACCATCAACCATCACCAGTATCACCAATACAATCACCACCATCATCATCCTCACCATCGCCACCATCATCCTCGCCATCACCAACAACTTCCTTGTCCCTGCTTCACAGCTGAGGACAATTCTCACCACCTCCCATCCATATGAGAGAGAGAGAGTTCTCTCAGCCTCTTTTGCCAACCCTTGATAGTGTTGTTTTCCCCCAGCTGTGTCAAAGACACAGCAATCGCTCGCACCCTATTTTCCCTGCTTTCTCCTTGCTTGGCTAGGCGGGGAAGGGGTGGGGGCGAGAGATGGGGGCGGGGCGGGGGGTGGGGGCATCCTCCGAGCCTGCTGTTTATACTCTCTGGCTGGATTGCTCCCATCCTTGTCTGATCCCACTGCTGCTACTTATCTTGCTCGTGGTTATACAGTGTTTACGTATTCTGTTCGGAGTCTTGTTATTTATTTATTGTGTGAACGTTTCCTCCTTGTCTAATCTCTTGGCAAGATCTCTCGTCCTACGGTAATTTGAAATTTCAGTTTGTGCTTTTCTGTTTGGTCTTCTGCTGCTTTGGGGCTTTGTTAGTCTTACAGAGCCCTGGGTTAGGTTTTTTCAGATATTCTTATCCCAAAACAAGGCTTTCTAGTTTTGCCTTGTGTTTACTGCCCAAATGCATCTGAAAGTATTTGGGTGTGTGTGAGGTGAAAGCTCAATTCTCCATTTTCTTCAGCAAGAGGGACTCTTTCGGTGCCACGACTCGCCGTGAGTGCTAAGGCTGAGCTGTGCTGTGGCTCCTTACGGTGTGTGAGGTCCGGTCTCCATCCTGTGTCAGGAGCTTGTGTGCCTGTTTGGTCTGGTTGTTCTGCTGTGTGACTCCGCCCACCCTCGTGACTCTGTCCACCCACAGACTATACCCTGAGCAGTGACATCCATGACCATTCTCATTTCCTTCTTTCCTTACCATTTTTTTCTTTTATATCCCACCCTTCACTATTCTGAACTTTGTCTTTATGATGATATATTTGTGATTTTTTCTCTAAGTGAGTTCTGTGTCGTAGTGAGCATAGATGTCAGAGCTGGAAAGGTGGATGGCTGGTCTGTGCTTGATTTTCTGTTTGGGAATATGACCTGTCTTCTCTCCCCAGTCCCTGCTTTCTCTTCTCTTTCCCTCTCCCCTCCCAGTCCTCCTCCTCCTCCTCCTCCTCCTCCTCCTCCTCCTCCTCTTCTTCTTCTTCTTCTTCTTCTTCTTCTTCTTCTTGAGACAGGATCTCACATCGCCCAGACTGATCTTGAACACACTATGTATTTGAAAATGATCTTGTGTAGTAGGTGTTTCTGATGCTTTGATCAAGAATCTGCATGTAAATGCTAAAGGTCCTGTTCCCCAATTGGTTTTTGATCAATTAATAAAGATGCTAGTGGCCCAAGACTGGGTGGAAGAGGCGGGACTTCCAGGTTCCCACAGGCTAGGAGATGCAAGGAAGGGAGATTCACCATGCTTTGGAGGGAGGAGAGCCACCATGTGAGATCTCGGGTGGAGAAACCATTGGCTGCTCCCCCAACTGTGCCTCGGGTAGCAGGCAGGACATTAAAAACACAACTAAGCTGAGGGCAGATTTAGTGATGTTGAACTGGGAGTGAAGATAAGGGCATGTTAGCAGCAGGAGGCTTGGAGGTGTCTGGCCATTGAGCTAAAAAGCATATTAAAAAGTAAGTGTGTGTGTGTGTGTGTGTGTGTGTGTGTGTGTGTGTTTTATCCACTGATCTGATCTGAGATAGTCCCTGGTCTGGTGTGTGTGTGCAACCAGCCAGGAAATCAAAACAGCATAGACAAAACAACAGGCTACAATCTGTGTACTTCTGATGTTCCTGAATCCCAACCTCCTGAATGATGGGATTGAGAAATTAATCACCAGACTCTGTTTATGTGGTCCTGGAGATCGAGCCCAGGGTTTCACACACGCTATGATGACACTCTATCGCCTGAGCTATGCCTCATTCCTTCCCCCTCCCTTTTGTTCAGCATCCTCTCCTCTCAGGTGATCTGTGTAACTCATCCTCACGTACGCCTCATGGCGCCATGAGGTTCGTTCACTCGCACACTGCCTTGCTGTTCTTTGGTGTCAAATCTTAGCTTTCAAATTGGCTATTTCTTCATTTTTTTAAAAAAAAATTTAATTTATTTATCTTCTGTATATAATGAGTACACTGTTGTTGTCTTCAGACACACCAGAAGAGGGCATCGGATGGTTGTGAACCACCATGTGGTCTCTGGGACTTGAACTCAGGACCTTTGGAAGAGCTGACAGTGCTCTTAACTGCTGAGACATCTCTCCATCCCCAAATTGGCTATTTCGAATGAGATTTTTTTTTTACTTCTGCATCTTGAATTTCCCTTTAGGTCCCCATTTGTTTGCGATGTTGGTTAACTGAGCTTTCCTATGTAGAAAGCCCTGTCTTCTGCAAATGCTGATGGATGTGTTTCTTCTAGTTGGGTTTGTGTTATTTACTTCTTGTCTTATGCAGTTTCCAGAACTTTCACCAAATGTCCCTGACCGTGACGTTTGGCACCTTCCCTTTTCTCCCGACTTCAGCAGTGCCTCTGATGACCTGCTGTGTGAATGGCTGTCTTTCCTGATTCTGTGAACATCACACACTGACAATGCCCTGGATTTCATTTACACTTATTGTCACAAAAATTTTTAAAAGGCACTCAACTGGTGATGGAAAAAGAATGCTGTAAAAATACACTCACAGCTGGTACTAGCGAAAGTGGTTTCCAGGCAATAGCCAACTCCTTGATCCTCTAAAGCACACACTTAGGCCCACTTCTTGCCTTTATTTTCCAGGCCAAGGTAAGAGCCCATCTCTCTGGGTTGTATTCACACAGGTTTGATGGGCATGTGCTGGGAAGATGCATGCTCTCTCCTTATGGCCCCCTGGTACCAGTGGCACAGACTTGCGCATACCAGGATCCTGAGATTGTAGATGATGGGGGCTCAGACTAATCACAGTGAAGTCGCATCTCTTACCTCTGCTCAGAATTGTACGCTGGACACACTCATTTTCATTTCATTTTATTTTTTCAAGATCTATTTAATGTATATAAAGAGGGCATCAGATCTCAGCATAGATGGTTGGCTGGGAATTGAATTCAGGAACTCTGGAAGAGCATACAGTTCTCTTAACCACTGGGCCATCTCTCTAGCCCATGGACGCACTTTTATTGTTAACCCGTTGGAACTGTGGAGGACAGGAACACCAGAAACACTGTACAGCTGTCCTTGGTGTTCCTCGCACCGCTCATCACTGTCCTAGACATCGCCTAGGGTTTCAGTACCTTGGACAGTCCCCAGGCGAGGCTCATGGAGGCTGCTCCATTCTCCAAACTGGGAAAAGGAAGGGGCCAATTGGAAGAGGCGGGGAACCCTGTAGTCTATTCCTCTGCGTTGAAACACTCCCTCCTGGAGGCAAGAGAGAAACGCATGCAACTTACAAGACTCAGAAGCTTGGAAAGTTACACGATTCACCCCCAGGGTTAAGAATACGCGGGAGCAACAGCTGGGGACGGGGCCCTCCAGCAGGCTCGGCTGTCTCTGAGTTGTGTGTAGGGAGCTCCGTGAGTTGTCATTCATGCTGGGGCGGCAGCTGCCCTTGTCACCTATGCTCCAGGAGGAAGACAGGGATGCCACTCTGACACCAACCCAGGGAACTCACTCTCTAAGGATAGATTGCTGAATACCACCTGTACTGTCCTGCAGACGTAGAGTGAACACGGCCGGGGCGGGGGGGGGGGGTGAGGTGGTGTAGCCACCACTAACCAGGCCCTCATCTCTCAGGAACCCTTTCCTGAACTCTGGGTGTTATCTGGTTGCCCCCCAAAAAATGTCTCACCATCCTCCAGTAATCTTCTGAAGCGGGGACCAGTTCGTCTTCACTCGTTAAGGACAATAACACACCCTAAGTCAACCTCAAGGGGATGGCTTGGCTTTCCCAAGGAGAGTGTCACCACCTGTGGTCTCTTCCTTCGGGAACCTCCTCTCTGTGTTCCCACTGGCTATCATGTGGCCACACCTACCTTAGGTCACATACAGTAAGAAAGGCCAGGGCTCCTCCCTTAGTCTCTCAGCATGTGAAATCCCATCCCTATCATACCGAGGTGGGGAGGCTGATGATTGAGAACTGGCCCTGTGATCTGCCCCCCGGACTGGAAAGGACCTCAAACTCTAGGAAGGGTGCATTCTCGGGGTGCTGGAATAGGCATTGGGGTAAAGGCTTCTGGGCAGAATTCACCCCCAAAAGCTGACTGCTCTGCTGTGCTATGGAGAACCACAGCCTAGCAGTGGAGAGACCCCCATGCTGCACAGCATAGGACATGGAGACATGCAGACAGAGGAATCCTGCGTTCAAGCCTGAACTATAACCACCGGCTCCATTGCCCTTGAAGGTGCCAGTCTCTGGGTCACAAGTCAGCTGAGGAAGGAGACACCTGGGGTGTGAGGGATGCTTGCCAGGGCCCTTTCCTTCCTCCCAGAGCCTGCCAGGAACTGAGGATCTCTGTGGAGCAGCAGACAGTGTTGTAAAAGTGTCCCCGATGATAAACGGAAATGCGCAGCTGTAAAGTCTGCAGGAAGCACACACAGTAAAGCAATTAAAGTGACGTCCTGCGTTTGGTCCCAAGGCTGGGATGGATGAGGACCAGGGAGGACATTCATCCTTTACAATAAGTGTCAACTGATTATTAAAAATTAATTCACCAAGTTACAGTCAGCTCCTGGGAACACATCTAAATCACTTGTGCCGTACGGATCTGCTAATTGAGGACCCCACCCTGACCAGCACAGGGTGGATCTGTCCTTGCTAGTTGAGGTCCCTGGGTTTAACACAGACAAACCAGCACTTGCCAGGGCTCCCGCCTCTCTTCCCAATGCAATCTTCTCTCAGAGAACCCTGTACAGGCAATGGGGAGGTTGAATCTTCCATATCTGTCACATACCCATTGCCTGGAACAGAGGGACAAGAAGGTATAATGTGGCCCCCCCGGATCGGTGTGCAGCTCCTTCTGCCTTTGGGTATCTGTGGCCCCAGGATAGGTGTGCAGCTACTCCGGCCTTGGCTATGTGTGCGCGTCTTCTGTAATGGGACCACATGCTACCTGTGCATTCCATACCTCATACTGCCTGGCCCACTCTCATCTGACAATCTCACCATGCTCCATCCTCACACTCCATTCTGTACACTCTGTGGTCCAGTTTGATTGGCCCAGGTCCATCCTGCTTGCCCATCCCTTACATTCTGATTGGTCAGGTGTCATATTTTTTTTTTTTTGACAATCCAGGATCCTGAGGAGTATTATTCCAATTGGCATGTCCCATAGGACCTAGAAGGAGTTGGGAATCCATCCACCCCTCACTGCTTTGCAGTATAACCTCAGAGGAGAGGCTCTATGCAAGTCAATGGGAGCTTCTTCTTCTTTTTTTTTTTTTCAACTCTCTCCAGGGAGAAAGGGCTCCTGAGGATCAGGCTATGATCTGAGGGAGAAGTTCATGGTCTCTCCAAACCTGAAGCTCCCCTCACCAACACGCTCCTGCCTATGGCCTGCCATCTCCTTCATCGAGGGCAGGGCTCTGCTCCAGGAGTGGTTCCTTTTCAGGGAGAGTGCGCGTGCTGCAATCTTATCCTGATGGGCATGTTCCCTGACTGTCTTCTGAAGCTGAGAAATGATCCCCTCTCCCCATCTCCTCCAGTCAATGGGCATCCTCCTGATGCCTCCCCTGAGAGCCAGCGTGCCTCTCAGACCCCAGCTGCTCAGATGGCCTGAGGTGGGCAGGAGACCACAGGTCATGTGTGTGTGTGTGTGTGTGTGTGTGTGTGTGTGTGTGTGTGCTTTGTACAAAGCCTAAAACTCCACAGCAGCAGCGGTTCTCTGGGTGAGCATTTAGACAAACAGAAGTGATCATGTAGGATTCACAGTCAGCCTGGACTCAGGACCCAGTAGCATCAGAGCCGCTTAGATCTATTATCTACATAACACAGGCCAATGATGATGGTGTCTGTGCCATGGGGAGCACGGGGTTGCAGTCCTGGGGACTCACGTTGATGGTGATTAGAATCCTGCGCCAGTCGTAGAGCTGGCCCTGGTGGTGTGGGTGTGGGTGAGCTGGCCCCGAGGACATGAACATGAGAGAGCTGGCTCTGCCCCTTGCTGGCTGTGGCTTTGGGCAAAGTAGCCTGGGCAGTGCTAGGGAGCTATCATGGATGGTGTGGGTGGGGGAGAGCTGGCAGGCTGACCCAATGAGCTACCACCCAGGTCCAGATCCAAGGCGCTGGGTTGGCCCGCCCTAACGTCCACCCCATCTATGAGCTGCTGGAGCATGTGAAGGGGGGTGGTCCTGCACATCCAAAGCTGCAGGACCTCCATGATGCAGGGCAATAACATGATATCTGAGAGGAGTCCTGGGGAGGATCCAGTATTGGCTACATAGCAGAAGCCAGAGAGACCTCAAAGCAATGACTCATTGCAATAAACATTTGCAAGTAGAGATGTTTGGAAGAAAGGGCGTACTGTGTGACACACCATGACACACTGCAGCTTCCACGGTGAAATGTTTTTTTTCTTTATTTTTTCTTTCATCATCATCATCATCATCATCATCATCATCATCATTTATTTTATTCTTTAATTTTCTTTTAGAGGTGGTTACAAGGGCGGAGGATGGATACAAGGGGACAGGGAAATGAGTGGAATTGGGGTTTCATAATACGAAATTCACAAGGATAAATCATTTTTAAGAAAGAATCCAGTGCACGGGGAATAGACACCAGCAATGAGCCGGCTCCTGTCACCTGGTGTCAACTTAGTCACTGGGAGAACAATTCTATTCAAGACACAGAAACCCAGCATCAATGCATGTAAGCATACTTTTTTTTTTTTTTTGCAACCTACTTTTTTTTTTTTCAAGATAGGGTTTCTCTGTATAGCCCTGGCTGTCCTGGAACTCACTCTGTAGAACAGGCTAGCCTCAAACTCAGAAATCCGCCTGACTCTGCCTCCCAGAGTGCTGGGATTACAGGTGTGCACCACTACCGCCCGGCTGCAACCTACTTTTAAATAAGGGTTCAACCTCTCCTCTAGCCGACCACCCAGCAGAGGCAGTGGAAGAGAAAAGTTATTAGGATTTGGGCGAAGTGGACCTGTTCCGCAACAGTTCTTTGGGGGCGAGCTGGATCTCCGTTGGCAGCAGTTCAGTCCCGTAGCAAACACCAAATGCGACTCAGCAGCTGCAGACCAATCGTTTCAGTAAGTAGACACCGGGCAGCTGGAGTCCAGTCCTCCAGGCAGGCAGACACCAGGCATGAACCAGCAGCCGCAGTTCGATCCTGAAGAAACCGCAGGGCTTGCCAATCAGCCTGAGGCGAGGCCAAGGAAGCAGCTGCTGCAGGAACCTCACAAGCAGTTCTTGGTGAGTTTCTTTCAATGGTGGCGTTATCCCAAGGTGAGCTCAACGACGCCACGAGAGGTAAACCAATACATGCATGCCGGTCATTAGCAAAGAATAGTGTCTTAGGGTTTTACTGCTGTGAACAGACACCATGACCAATGCAAGTTTTATAAAAGACAACATTTGATTGGGGTTGGCTTACAGGCTCAGGGGTTCAGTCCATTGTCATCAAGGCAGAAACGTGGCAGCATCCAGACAGGCATGGTGCAAGAGGAGCTGAGAGTTCTACATCTTTATCTGAAGGCTGCTAGTGGAAGACTGGCTTCCAGGGGACTAGGGTGAAGGTCTTAACCCCACACCCACAGTGACACACCTACTCCAACAAGGTCACACCTCCTAATAGTGCCACTCCCTGGGAAAAGCATATACAAACCATCACAAATAGTGAGGCGGGGCAAACCAAACCAATGCTCAGGGCTCGTCTCCCACTGTCCACGGGGTCATATTTCTCCTCCTTCATCCCGGGTCCTTTCACGTGTCTGCTCTATCCAAACATCCTTTCACCCGTGTCTGCTTCAGGAAAACAGCCTTCCAGGTGTTTGCTTTAGCAAGACATCCTCTCACCTGTGTGCCCCAGCAAAAACATCATTTGACATAACCAACTTTCCAAAGAAACTAGAAGTTTCCACTTCAAACGCATCCCAGACCAGTTGCACAGAGTCGGCCAAGTGTCCTCGGGATGATTTGAGAACTAACTTTGACTTGTGTGTGACCCAGGGGCACGTAAAGTTCACATGTGATCTGACGTCAGCGGAGCTGTCCGCTCTCCTTCGCTTTCCTAGCCGCTGACAGTCATGGCTCAGTCACTTGCTCAGGGACCTGGATGGCTCAGGATGCTGGACGCTGATCCGTGCGCTCCTCTGGCTCCTCCCTCAGCACTATGTAGGTGCTCCCCAGCCCCCCTCACCTGCAGTGGGAGGTGCTGCAGACACCGGTGAGGTTAAGGTCTTTGCCCAGAGGAACAGCCAGTGTTTCCTACAACACAAACATGCTTGTAGAAGTAAGACACCCCCCCCCTCCAGCTGGGGATGGCACCACCCATAATGGGCCGGACCCTCTGCCATCAGCCACGACTCAAGAGAATGTCTTACGGCCTTACATACAGCCCAATCTTGTGGGGTGTATTTTTTCAGTTAAAGTTCCCTCTTCTCTGATGACTCTAACTTGTATTAAATTGACACAACACTAACCAGCACAGTGTGTGTGTGTGTGTGTGTGTGTGTGTGTGTGTGATTGCTCACTCTGATCTGTCTCTTCAGCCCCAGAGCTGTGAGTTCTATTGACCTCAATTCGCTTCTCAGACCAACTCTGTGTGGCTCTGCAGAGAGAGCCGGCCTTCATTAGTATGAGAATGTCATTCCCAACGCCCCCAACCTTTGCCTGAAAAGTCCAATTATGGCTCCTCAGAGAGCTCCAGAGTATGACAGTCCCCAGGGCTCCAGCAGGAGCTGGCACCAGCATGGAGGCAAGCAGGAACAGCTCTGGGCCTCTGAGCCTAAGAGGGAGGAGCTGGGGGCTCCAGCGCAGAGGACCTGGAGCTGACCTTGGCCCAGGCAGCCAGTCCCAGACCAATCCCAGAACCCTCTGGGACCCTAGGATCCTGGAGAGTGCTAGAGACTGAAAGCCCTCTGAGACGTGGCCACGGGAATGTCCAGGGCTCCAGGGGAAAACTGTGTTGGGGCTGGTGGCTCCTTCCTGGGACCGGAAACACAGATGCCAGCGCCACAGTGAGATGGAGAGAGTCTATCGCCCGTGCTGATCAGCGCCAAGGACAGTCAAGTCTCTCCTGGCCCTGTCACCCTCCTTCATTCCTCCATCGGGTGTGAGATGATTTCTGTGTCAACTGTTATCATTGATCACGTGCTTGCTTGTCAGGCCATTGGCCAGAGGAAAGAGACTTTCCACCTGGCACCGTCTAAGCAGTTGAGCCAAAATGACCTCAGACTTTCTGTGAAAAACCGCCTCCAAACGCATCAAGGGCGACTCGTGGAATGCAAGATTGTGATTCCTCAGAGGAGGAAGGGAGCCATTTCTGCGACCTTGGTGTAGGGGAGGCTGAGTGAATGCTCGAGCCGTAGAGGAAAATCGGTCGATTTCATCAAAGTTAAAAATCCTTCGCTTTGCAGAAGACTCTATTAAGAGAGTGACAGGCCAGCCACAGCTGGGCAGGAAGCATCTGCAATTCATATGTGACAATGCACTTGTGTGCAGGACATAAAAATAGCCTCAGACGCAACAGCAACCGAACAAAGACCCCAGTGTTCTTTAACCGGCAAGCGTTTCGCACAGACATTTTCCTCCGCAGGGTCCAAGCAGCAAACGCACACGGGACCAAACACTCAGAGTCATAGGAAGAAACTGTGGGAGAAGCTGCGGGCAGTGCTGCCACACCCACTGGTATGGCTCTTTGTATGTTAAAGAAAGGAGAGGAATATCTAGGTGTGGTGGCGCACGCCTTTAATCCTAGCACTCGGGAGGCAGAGGCAGGTGGATCTCTGAGAATTTCAGGCCATCCTGGTCTACATAACAAGTTCCAGGACAGCCAGAAGTACATAGAGAAAGTCTGTCTCAAAACACACACACACACACACACACACACACACACACACACACTACTAAATAATAAATAAGTACGAAAGGAGAGGAAGAGGAAATATCAATGTTGTATGTGCCAGTAGGAGGTGTGCGAGACGGTATCTGGTCACTTGGTGCAGCCCCAGCGGTTTTTGATGGGGCTAAACACCTCCCACGACTCGTAGCCCCAGGCCCCACTCAAAAGGGATAAAGGTGGGTGACAGCAAAGACCTCCACGTGGAGAAATGCTCCTGGCTTCATGGATGGCCACAGACCCTGGAATTAATCTGAATGTCCCTTGCACTGCAGCTACATGCGGACTCATGGCCCATCCACTCAGCAGTCAAGGCTGAGCGCTGAGTAGGTCTGATGGAGGCAGGGCAGTGTCTGATGGAGTCTGCAGTGAGTCAGGGCGGCCAAGGGAAGGAGAGCTCAGACTCCACAAAGCTCCCGTTCCAGGTTCTGATGCCCTGGACAGCTGGGAACAGCGAGCAGAGTGCAGGTACCAGGGCTGCGGGATGTGGGACACGGGGCAGGTGAGGGCTGTGGGGCTGTGGGGGACCCGGCTCCTACACTCACTCACAGAAAGTCAAGAGCTGCAGAGCACAGGGTGGGCGTTAAAGATGGAGGTGAGAATGGGCTTTATCTTCCACCAGCCGAGCTAAGAAGCGATTCTCCCGTGGTGCCCATGTGTGATGGCGTCTAATCCAAAGCTCAGGCACCTACGAGACAGACCAGTGGGGCAGTATGCAAGACTGCAGCATCCCGCCACAGAGCGGTGAAGATGCCGGCCTCCCTGCGTCTACAGGAAACATTTCCAGAACGCATCCTTCCATGACTGTACTCACTGTGGGCCCCTCCCTAGGTGCAGGTCAGGCTGTGAAGAAGAGAGGGAACCCGCCTCCCGCCACATGGGGACAGACAGAGGGCAGACCTGCAGGGACAATGGCGTAGCACAGAGGTGAGGTCTCCTATCCTAAGTCACGTGGTCCAGCTCTCTTGGGTCTTGAAGTCCAGACACACCAAAGTGATAGGAAATTCCCACGAGTGACATAAGTCCACGATCTCTTCCCTAAAGAAAGGCATGCTTGTCACCAGTGTTAAATGTGTGAACCTATGATGCTCACTCTGCACAGTGTGTTATAAATTGCATATCACATGGTGGAGGCAGGTATCCATGTAATAAGATAAACACAGAGAGTGCTGATGTTGTGTTATAAATTACATATCCCGTGATGGGGGCAGGTATCCATGTAATAAGATAAACACAGAGTGCTGGTGCTGTCTTATAAATTACATATCACATGGTCGAGGCAAGTATCAATGTAATAAGATAAACACAGAGCGCTGATGCTGTGTTGATAACTCATCTGCCAACAGCACAGGGAAACCTGACCCAGAAGAACGCGCTAACCCTCAGAGCTTTTCAGACACAATAACTATTTTGTATTTGGACTTCAACCCTGCAGGTGTGGAGGGAGGAGGAGAACGCGGCCAGGGAGGCCCAGGTCCTGCTCTGGGGAGTCAGCTCTACAGAAAAATCGCATCTGTCAGCTTCTCAGCACAGCCTGGGCGAAGCAGAAACCATGGGAATGAGAGTCTGAGGCGGGGCCTGTGAACTTTCCCTCTGGATTTCCCTCTGAGACTAGGCTACACAGGGAGAGCGGTGTGGGCGGCTGGCGCGCTGCTCCTTGGGAAGGAGATACCAGGTAGAGCTTGAAATGTCAGTGTTGACAAATCGGAGGGGCTTGTGTCCCGTGCGACCAGTCTCCGGATCTAAAACAAGAATATTAAATGTCAGCTCAAAAGTCCGAGGGAAGACTCCTTTCAACACGCCGGGAGAGGTTCCGCAGAGCAGGCGTCAAGCCTGCTAGTCTAGACTGGGCCAGCATGCCTCCTGGCTGAGCTGATGTGCTCCTTAGAGCCTGAGCAAGGATAGAAGAAAGGAGGAAGGGTGGGTCTGCGGGAGGACAGGGCAGCTGTCTTCTGACCAGACTCAGAGGCAGGGGGGGGGAGGGGAGGGAGGGGCACGGACTCAGATGCAGTGGGGGAGGGGGAACTCAGGTGGAGGATGACACGGTGTGTATACCACAGGTATCTTCCAGGTCTAGTGCTATCAGCTAAGATGGTTTCAGATTCCAGGGAGCCAGCCTGCCCAAGTTGAGGATTCCAGTGTATAATTGAAACCACACACTCTCTATGCCCTTAAGTTAGGTAAAGAAGCCGTGGGGGGGGGCGGGGGGGAGGGGAGGCTGGGGAGATGGTTTAGCTGGTAAGAGCACTGACTGCTCTTCCAGAGGTCTTGAGTTCAATCCCCAGCAACCCTGTTGGCTTCCCAGCACCTACAGGGAGACCCACAACTATCGATCGGTAAGTTCAGTTCCAGGGGATCAATGCCCTTTACTGATTTCTGAAGGCACCAGACAAGACATACATGGGGTACACAGATTCCGTGCAGGCCAAACGCCCACACACATTTAGCAAACAAACAAATAAACACACGAACTTTCGAAGCCTGAACACGAAGAAGCATGAATCCCTTTCAACTCTTCTCCCTCCCATTGAGGGTCTGTCTCCTATCCTTCCCCACCCACCTTTCAGGGACCCACCCCCTTGGCACTTTACTGTCCGTCCCTTTCAGGAGGGTGGTATCTAGCCCCCCAGATTATAGGAGTAGGTAGGGTAAGTGTTCGTGGGCCAGCGCGGTCATTTTCCTGGATGACGTTGACACACACGGGGGGGGGGGGGGGAGTGGTGGGCGGTGTCTTGTTCTGCATACCAGATGTGTTTGCTCTCTTTCACAAACCCCCACAGATCGGCGCCTTATCCCAACCTCGTGAACAGAGCAGAGTCTTTGGCACCATGTGGTCCAGGCGTGCAAAGCAAGCCTGAGATGACCCCAGATACCCAGAGGCCCCTGGTACCACTAAGACGAGCAAGTGAGTGGTGGAGAGACGGAAGAGAAAGCGAAACAGAATAGCGCATGCGCAATGAGGAGAGTCGGAACTGGAGACTCAACGGTGGTGAGGCACAGCCTGAGGTTTGCAGCCCGTATCTTCACCTACTGTGAGGACTTGGCCTGTGCTGCCTCGGAGGGTCATGTCTAGATCCGTGCCCACCCCCACCCCCACCGCACCGGTGGGGGGAGGGGGATAGTGGGGACTGTCTGTTACCACCAAAGGCCATGCGGAAGTCTCTGGCCTGGGCTGTGGCCTGGGGCCACATTGATACCTGAGGGCTGTGCTGAACTAGCCCCGCCCCTAGCTAGGAGAGAAAGAGAGAGCAGGCCCTAGGGTGAGTTGACCCTGACCCTCTCCGGGACAGTGCAGGAGAGCTGGCCCTGGTGGTGTATGGATACCAGAGGGCAGGCAGGCTGACCAACACAATTACCACCCAGGCCCAGATCCAAGGCTTTTAACTTGGCCCACCCTAACATCTACCCCATCTACGAAGTACCGGAGCGTGTGAAGGGGCAGGTCCTCCAGAACCAAAGCTGCACGCTATCCTAGAGGAGTCCCAGTGGGGATCCAGTGTAGCAGAAGCCAGAGGTCTCTAACCAGACCAGTGACTCACCACAATGACCATTTACAAGAAAAAGCTGTTTGGGCAAAAGGGCATACTGTGTGACACGCTGTGACACAAACGCAGTTTCCACGGCAAAGGTTTTTGTTAGGTTGTTTTCTTCTGGGGGGTGGGGGGAGGTTGCAAGGGTGGAGGGCAGATACGGAGGGAGATGGGTGGGATTGGGATGCATGATGCGAAAATCCTCAAAGAATTAATCAAAAGCAAAACAAACACACAAAACCCACCTGAGCCAAGGCTTGGAGCTGACCAGGATGTAGTCATCAGGGAGCTGGGACCCCCACCAGTTTACCCAGAACCCTTCTCAACCTTCCTAATGCTGCGACCCTTTAATACAAACATGAATCCCCTTTGATTTTTTTTTTCTTATGTTGGAGTGACCGTCCCACCCCACAACCGTAAAATTATTTTGTTGCTACTTTGTAGCTGTAGTTCATTGAATTGTAATAGAAATACTTTTGAGCTGGGCGGTGGTGGCGCACGCCTGTAATCCCAGCGCTTGGGAGGCAGAGGCAGGCGGATTTCTGAGTTCGAGGCCAGCCTGGTCTACAGAGTGAGTTCCAGGACAGCCAGGGCTACACAGAGAAACCCTGTCTCGAAAAACCAAAAAAAAAAAATTGAGCTAGAAGCCTGGGGGGAGGGGAGGGGGGGGTCAAGACCCACAGGTTGGTTTTCCCCGCTCTAGCGTCTCAGTGGTTAGATCAGTCGCCTGTTGCTAGAGTCCGCCAGAGAAGCAAGCTTTCCGTCCACTCCAGTCTGTCCTCTGAGGCAGCATCCACAGGGTTTCCCGGAGGACACCAAGTCGGTCCCCTCTCCCACACGTTGTGTGACACTGGCCTTCTCTCTGGTCCCTTTTAACAACTTCCATCCTATTAATTACTTAGGACGAACCCCGGAATCAAAACCGCCTCGGATTCCCGAGCTTTCGTTTGCTCTGAACACAGTTTACCTTCCTTTCCCTCCAGAATTAGAAATCCCATTACCAGCGCGGGCTCTGCTGTAAATGGCTAATTGCTGCCTCTCATTAATTAGCGCGAGAGGCCCCGTGGCTGTGTCTCAGCCTCGCAGCAGGAGGGGCAGTCACTCAGAAAATGAGGCTTGGGTGGTGAAAATAGGCTGGCGCACTGGGAGAGCCCCCGGGGAGAGCGTCTCAAGGGGATGGAATCCCAGCTGAGCAGAGGCAGAGACAGCTCACTCTCTTCCCCCGAGGCCACTGGTGAGGGTAACTTGCATTCTGCTTGCTGGTTTGGCCTTCCCTGGGGATGCCCCCCCCCACACCTAAGCTGCCCAGGCCTGAGAGCTGGAGTGATATCTTGGGGTGCTGGGTGGTGGTAGTCTCACTCCCGCGTGGGGTGGAGGGCTGGCCTTGGCATCTGCACACTCAGTCCCATACAGTAACTGCCTATCAGGATCTCCTCACTATTCTCCCATATTTCAGATGGAAAAACTGAGGCCCAGAGAGGAAGACTGGATCAGCTGCTCCCCAACTGCAGTGGAGAAAGAGTTGACCTCAGGCTGCTGGGGATAGAACCTGTTGCCTGGCCTGGCTGTGTTTTCCCTCTTAGGAAATGGCTCCTGTCCTTCAGATTCCCCAGATCTATCTAAGCCCTTGACGAATCTTTACCGGGCTCACAGACAGCACCTCAACAGAGGTCTGAGGTCATCGCCATGGTCACTCTGTGCACTCACTGGCTATCTTTACGGAGTGTGAGAGCTACCCAGTTCCCTTCTGGGAACCAGCATTCAGAGGGCAGCATTCCTGCCAGAGGCTGATGCCTGAGGAGGGAGGGGGAAGAGGGAGGAGGAGGAGGAGGAGGAGGAGGAGGAGGAGGAGGAGGAAGAGGAGGAGGAGGAGGAGGAAGAGGAGGAAGAGGAGGAAAGAGTGTGTTTAGGACAAGGGCAAAACCAGCCCCTACCACCATCCCACCCTGCCCTCCACCACTGGTAAGCAGTAAGGCACCACCTCCATCCCAGCATCCACCCCTAGTCAATCTGCTCTCAGACCTCTTAGCAGGGAGATTCTCGGCCAGCGCGAAGCTCCTGCCCCAGTCTCCCTCGCAGCAGGACCCCTGCCCCACCTCCTGTCCAGAGAACTGTGACCATCTCCACTCTGTGGGCGGGGCTAGAACTGGCCCTTCAGTGACCCCTGAAGAGCCTGGCTCTGCAGCTGGATGCCCTTTATGATCCCCAAACCTTGCTGGGTGGAGCCCTCAGCTAGTGGGAGGCTGTGCCCCTCACAAAGTAGCCTGTGTCTCTCTCTCTCTCTAAAGGCTTTTTCACATCTCCGTCCTCGTCCAGATGGTCCAGCTGTGGGGACGGTCTGTCCTCTGACCCCTGGTTCCCCCCTTCTCTGGACAAGCAAGAGGGGGCACAGAGGTCGTCAGTCTCTACTTTCTCTAACTGTCGGGTTTGTCTGTAATGTCCTTTCCCATCCAGCCCCCGCTGTAGGCAGGGATGAGTCACCGAAATCAGAGAAGGAATCGGTCGGGTGCTGAGCCATTTGCCGGCTCCAGGAGGCATCTGCAACGCATTCTCTCCACTTGACCTGTCCAAGCCTTGCTCAGAGTGACTCTCCCTACTTCGGGTCTGTCTCCCGACCCCCCCCCCACCCCCACACGCTGTACACATGAAGCTTAAATAGCCCTGAGACGCGGGCGTCTGGCCCACCAGGATGCTGAAATCCAGAGTCCCCGGTGGCTGAGACTTTAATACTGAGCCAACATGCCCTTCCTAGAGAAGGACAAAGCATCAGGGACCGACCCCACCTCTCTCTGTCCCCACACTAGCTCCTCATGCCATGTGGGTTGCCTTAGTAACAGGTGGATGGAACACATCCTGAACACTTGGAGACATTTTATAAGCCACGACTTGGAGTTGCAAGTGGCTGAAGCCAGGTTCTTGATAGCATAGATGGTTTTCTTATGGATGCCTTGGCACTTGAGCTGCTAAACCGCCAAAGAGCTACCACGGTAGGACCGTCAGGACTGCAGTCTCTCTGTGACTTTGCTCTGCCTTCTACTGTGAGCATGAACAGAGGGAGCAGCACTGGGGGGGGAGGGGGAGGGGTGAGAGGGGGTGGGGCTTTCAGAAGCCCCATGGGGACTTATCGCAAATGACCACACCGGGACCAGCTATAAGGAGGCAGATTGACTTTATTTGGGGGGTGATTAAAGGCTTATAAAGTTTTGGGGGACTGAAGATAGGATCATCCATGATGGGCAAAGGTCACTGGCTGAGGGCTTAGGGTACCGAAATGCCTCCTTAGCATGGGCAAACATTCCAGGAATCTCAGGGGCTAGCGGGAAGTTGGGCCTGTGAACTAAGGCTGCCTGACAGTCCTCAGGTAGAGGCATAACTAGGGCTATAGACTCTCCCAGACAAGGTCAGAGAAGTCCTGCTAATAAAAAGGGAGTCCTCTATTGTGCCGAGCTCGGGGGCTATCTCGTCATGGTGGGAGGGGAGGAAGAGAGAGAGACAGACAGAGACACAGACAGACAGAGAGACAGAGACACAGAGAGAGACAGAGACAGAGAGAGATTTAATTCCAGTTCTGAGAGAAACTTGAGTTGAATCCAGTAGAGTGGAGTGTGCAGAGAGCTATTGGTGCAGAGGATAGCCAATATTCTGATCACAGAGGAATATCAATATTCCTATCCTTCCTATCAGGATCTCCCCACTGTTCTCCCTCCCACTTTTCAGATGGGAAAACTGAGGCCCGGAGAGGAAGACTGGATCAGCTGCTCCCCAACCACAGTGGAGAGTGATCTGAACTCAGGCCGCTGGGACAGAACTTGCTACCTGGCCTGGCTGTGTTCCCTCTCTGGGCTCCGGTCCTTCCAGATCCCCAGATCCTTCCTGCCAAGTTCCTTAGCTGTTAGACCAGCTGCTTCAATGGACCTGACTACTCAGGGTCCCTTTCAGGCCGCCTGTAAGCTGATACAGTTAGTGTGACAGGGCCCAAGTGCCACTGAATGTATCTGTCACTTAACAGGGAGGGGATAATATAGCCACAAAGGGGGCAGTGACAACTCGGTAGAGGGGAAGACACTGGCCACATGAGGAGTCAGGAACGGATGTGGAGCACCATCACCTCAGACGGCACAATGATTCAGCACCGTGAAGAGCTGATGCCAGCCACTAGGTGACCTAGATGGAGCCAGAAGGTGCTAGAAACAAATGCATACTGTAGCCAGAGCTGACTCAGGAAGAAACAGAAAACCCAGATGGCTCAGATGGCTATAGAAGTCCCAGACACACACACACACACACACACACACACACACACACACAGAGAGAGAGAGAGAGAGAGAGAGAGAGAGAGAGAGAGAGAGAGAGCAAGCGTGGCCTCGTTCGTGGCTGCATGGGCAGGGTGGCTGGAAAAAGGGCGTGGCTCCTGTGGAAAATTGGTTGGCAGTTCTCTGGCTAGATGCAAAATCGCCAGTCATCTAGGAGTGTTGCCACTAAGTCCAACAACCCCTCAAACTGACAGCCGTTTTAAACTCGAATGCTCACAGTGCCAATCACGATAACAACAACAAAATAAAAGCCAGAAGTCACACAGATATCCAGCGATCTGTGATAGGCAAGGTGTGGCCAGCCAGACACCAGAATGGCTGGCATCTAAAACACCGACCTAGGCCACAGGATGGACCTGCGGAATATCGCTCTGCAAGGGAACAGCAGAACAGATACCAAGGGACCGATGTCATTACGTGAGGTTGACACAGCTGTGGAAGGCACACACTCAAGGCCATTAAGTCCTGTGCTTCAAATATTTACTTCTATGTTATATGAGATTCAGTTCAGGAAACGAAACTCTTCAGATATCACACCACACACACACACATACACACACACACACACACACACACACACACAGCCTAATGGGGTAGAATATTGACTCATCACTGCTAGTTGAACACATGAAGGAAAGCATCATTTTTTTAAAAGATTTATTGATTTTATTTATATGAGTACACTGTAGCTGTCTTCAGACACACCAGAAGAGGGCATCGGATCCCATTACAGATGGTTGTGAGCCACCATGTGGTTGCTGGGAATTGAACTCAGGACCTCTGGAAGAGCAGTCCATGCTGTCTCTCCAGCACTCGGGTTTTGTTTGTTTTTTGTTTGTTTTTTTAAATAACAGCACTAGAAATATAAGCAAACCACCTAGCCTTCTGTATTTGGATTGTGTTTCCTGCGGATCAACACCCCTGGTGGATAACTATTCCAAAACAGGTCTTAGGCAAGCAATTTCAGGAGGAATGGGTGAAATTAGGGGCTTCAGTACTTTATTTTTAAAATTAACTGTTACTTTCATAAGCGATGCTAAGCCATCAGTGGAAGACGAATCTAGAAACCTATGCCAGCGGGGTCTGCGATCGATCTCAGCCTCGCGCCAACCAGAATCTACAAATCAAAGCCTCCCACAAGAACCCTTGATCTGAGCTCTCTACTTGGAGTGTGATAACACAGAGAAGACACATCTCCTGCCTGTCCGTCATCCACACAGTTGAATCACAGCTCTTATCACTAAGTGTCCAGTCTGCAGTGTTTGGGAGATGTTAGCCGTGTTACCCGGGGCCTGCGGGAGCCGTCAGCTGAAATCAGAACACCATCCTCTGGCAGGACAACCGATCCGACTTCCTCACAAGGCTTTGGGAAACAGAAAATTCACTTCAAGGGTGGGAATGACATGGGATGTGAAGACACTTGGGAGAAGTTTACTAACCCGGCATGCCCCAGCTCCTGATAGTCAGTGGCGGGTTTGACTCAGTCCTATTAGACTGCTATAGAAAAGCCTGGAATCTTGCAAACATTAACTCTGTGTTGCTCCAAGTGACTGGGAGCTGGAGTCTAAGTGGGAGTTGCCTGCAGACCTGGCCTGAGGTAAGGGGAGGCGTCCTGCTTCACAGACCTCCTGGCAGAATCTTCTTCAGTGTGGGAGGGCAAGGAGACCCACCAGCCCCTTTGGAACAGCATGTATCCCAGTGATAAGGTTCCACCCTCACCATCTTGACTCTCCCCAAGGTCATCTCCCCCTTGATAACCAGTTTCCAACCTTGGGAACTCCACTGTGCCGCTACCTACAGTGTCAAGCTGCATGGAAGAGTCCCTGGCTTCCTCACAGCTGGTACGGAGGGGACCTCCAGGCTCCTTGTCAGGACACACAGAACCCCCGGTCAGCAGCACAGATGTGCAGCGTGCTTCAAGGCCCTCCCCCCACTACTTCCTGTCCCCCTCCTCCAGGTTCCCTCTACCCAACTCTGGGCCGGAAGCTTACCTCAGCGCTGAGTTCTTTGATGGGTTAGTTTCCTTAAGAGGATGAGGCACACCCCAAGTGCTTACTTAATCCTTCTTCCTCTTTAACTGCTGCAGGGTACCACTGGGTCTTCAGCCTCTTGCCAGCCACAATTCCCTAAGTCTGTTGTGTTAGGGAGTCAGCCGTGTACCCACCAGCTGGGTGAGATCCTCCTACTCAAGAATACAGTCCCTATTCAGAAGAGCTCCGTCCCCTGTCCCCGGAGCCATGCCTGAGCTAGCCCCCCTCTGGCTTTTATTATGATCACCGAGATCACCGCAGATCACCTTCCCTAGGGCACAAAGTCTGTGGTCGTCGTCGTCGATGTCAAACGGTGGCTATATAGAAAGGTCTTCCCCGCCTTCTCCCTCTGTGTACCTTTAGAATGGCTTCCCGTTCTGAGAACAGACACAAGATATATATGCAAGTACCCGCATACACTATTTCTTTTATTAACGCCATGCTTGATAAATGCGTTCAGTGCTTTAGGCTACAAACTCAATTTCAACCATGGCAGTCTTTCTGAAATGGAATAAGTAGGAAGGTAGCTGGCTAGCTGATCAGGAGACAGAGAGGAGAGAATTCTCCCTCCCTCCCTCCCCCTCCCCCTCTCACCCCCTCCGCATCCCCCCCCAGCGGAGTCCCGCTCTGTGCCCCTCCCCCATCCTCTGCATCTCGGTGTAGGTATCCTATGGTGCTGTTCTGCCTTTCTAAAGTTCTGTCTCCACTCACCTCCTTTCCCATCATAACCTTCTGAACTCAGGATCCTGCGGGTCAGTCCTCGGGCAGCTACAGCCCCTACATTTTATCTTCTTAAAACCAGAGCGATGATCGGGTGCAGTAGCGCATGCCTTGTAATCCCAGCACTTGGGAGGCTGAGGCAGGCAGATTTCTGAGTTCAAGGCCAGCCTGGTCTACAGAGTGAGTTCCAGGACAGCCAGGGTTACACAAAGAAACCCTGTCTTGGGAAAACAAAACAAAACAAAACAAAACAAAACAAAACAAAACAAAACAACTGGCACTTTGATGAGCGAGACATTGGCTTCGTGGGGTAGATAGGCTCCTTCTGTGAAAACTACTGTGTTCCAGATCTGCCCCAGGTGGTGTGGCAATAGTGGCATAGAGGTTAGGGGAGTAATCAGCTATTTCCTGATTGGATCCGAGGCCCGCCCCCCAGGAAGGAGGAATCCAGGTCTGGTGCTGTAAAATTACTCAGAAGCCCATGGCCGAGAAGGTCATGGGACCTAGCAGGAAATCTACAGCTGCTGTTTGACTAAAGACGTTGTCAGGCCATCGTCTAAATATTTATGTCTATATTCATAAATTAGCACTACTTTCAGCCTTGGGTCAGAGAAATGAATTCCTTTCTACAATGGGGCAGTTAATGCAGAGACTCATGACTGGACGAGTTACTGAGAGGGGAAGGGATTGTCGAGTTGAATGCTCGTTCCTACACGCAGAACCTACATCAGCCCTACTGAGTCCCTGTGGTCGGGGGTGGGGGTGGGGGAAGTGGTTAGAAACAAGCCCAAGCATGAGGAGGAAGGACTGCTAGGAAAGTCCTCTGGACATGGTCGCTGTACTCATTAACTCCGGTTTCGGTCACCTGCACACGATCAAGTCAACGAGATCCGTCAATATTCTAGCAGGCAGCAGTAATTGGACTCAGTGGGTTAAAAAACAAAAACAAAACAAGGAGAGGGTGTAAAAGGGGAAGGGTGCGTGTTAGGGGGTACTCAGGGAGAGAGGGGGAAGGGCGGCGAGGGTGGACATGATCACCTATGAAATTGTCAAAGAGTAACTAAAGGGTTTTGTTTGTAACGCCCAGGGCGTAATGTGAAACTAAAAAAGAAAGATAGAAAGAAAGGGAAAAGAAAGCATTTTCACACTTTAAAGGCAATTTTGTTTCTCGATACATAGAGAGGGTTGACATGGGGAAAAGAGAATGGAAGCCTGGGTGGGGGAGGGGCACGCTGACAGCGACTTTGTCAACTTCCTGTTTTAGGAGACTCATCTTCTGGTGGTTCGGTTTGGTTTCCTCCTCAACAACAAGTACACACAGCAAAAGCCAGTGGGTTTTGCCTTAGAGTGTGGCCAGCAGCGGCTAGCGGCGGCCAGTGACACTCTCCTGGGAATACAGGTGCCCTCGTGCTCTCTAGCGACCCAAAGTTTTAGCCATGCTGGACTCTGTAAGCCCCAGCCCCTGCAACGTCTCCACAGCCAGGGACACAGGGTGAAGACCTATCAGAAACATCACAGGCTTCTTATACACACACACCCCCAAACACACAAGCTTCTCTGAGTCCCCAGCCTGCCCTTTGTTGAGAGCCCTGTATCCCAAATAGCACAAAATCTACCCCCTGCAGCACCTCTGGCTTCCCTAAGCCCTGTAATAAAGAGGAAATTCGAAAGTAAATCTGCCAGCAGAAATCTAATAAGAAACAAGACCTGGGGCCTTTGGTGGGAAGAGAAGGGAAATGCCAAATATAATTTTTTTCCATTAACATCATATCCACAACCTCTTGCCGAGAAAATACCTGATCAGACCCCAAAAATGAGCAATTAGGAGAGGCCGCCGCAGGTCTGAATGGAAGACTTCTGGTGCAAGAATTTAATTTACCAAAGTGGCAGATCTCAAGACCAGGGGCCTGGACATCATCTGGAGGGGGGGGGGTTAGCCCATCAGAGACAGGCTGCACCTGGTGAAAACAAGGTCAGAAATCTTGTCACTGTCATCAGCGCCTCGGGAAAAGCCTAGGGAAGAGCTCGTCACACACAGAATTTCCTTGTGTCTCCTAACACCTGACACAGTTCACTTCCGTCTCATCTCCACAGACCTAGACGATGATCCTCGGATCCTTGACAAAAGTCCTGGGAGCTGGGGGGGGGGGATGGCTTAGTCAACACACATACACACACACACACACACACACACACACACACACACACACACACCGTGTCTTAAAAGCATAAAGACCCGCGTTTGAGCCCCCCCCCCCAGTGTATGTTAAAAACAACCCCCAACAACAACAAAAAATGGGTGTGGTGGCGCATGTTTCGACCTCAGCTTTGGCGAGATGGACAAGATGGATTCCTGGGACTCCCTGGCCAGCCCGCCTAGCCTCCTTGGCTCAGTGGTTAAGAGAGCACGGTCTGCCCTTGCAGAGAGGTTCCTGGTTCAGTTCCCCCGGAAGCGGCGCGGCAGCTCAAAGCTGCCTCTAACTCCAGCTCCAGTGCTGTCTTCTGGCTTCCATGGACACCTGCACACACGCCGTTCACATAAACCCACTCGGGCATGCTTCCACATGAATGAATGAATGAGTAATGAGTGGAGTGGAGAGGTACAGGAAAAGAGAAAAGAGGAGGGGAAGGAAGGGCAAGGAAGAAAAGGGAGAAGAGAGGGGGAGGGGAGAGAAGAAAGGCTGGGTACCTGATATACAAGTAAGGTTGTTCTTCCGTCTCCTCATGCACACGTGTGCACATACACAGACAAGAGCACACACGTGCTCATGAACACACACACACATCTCCTCAGAGCATAAGGAGACCGTGGAAAAACTCACAAAGGGGCCTTCTGGGAAGAAAGATAAGATCTTTGGTCCCTAGTGTCTGACACACAGTGACCTCGCAGGGCGCACGCACACACACACACACACACACACACACACACACAGAGCATGCATAGACGATACAAAGCCCAGAGCATCATGGATGATGGTTGGGCAGGATCCTTGCGTGGAGACAGGAAGGTCTGGGGACAAAGTAAAAGCAGTCACTTCCAGGACTAGTGCCAGGGCAAGATTTTTGCACCATGCTGCCTGCCACTGGCTGTCGCTGTGGCGCCCAGGAAATGCAAACATCACCTTGTGTCTGGCTGGGGCAAGGGCTGGACACTGTCACCATAGCGGACGGAGGCTGGCTGTGAGACCCTGCGTCCCCAGGCTCTCACAGGGTAGCCACAAAGCATCCCATGGATGGTCACTTCCTGTTCCGCCACAGCAGCACTGAGCCCAGGGCAGCCTGACACTCATGAACCTTCTTCGGAAGAGAGAACTGAGGGATAGTCCCACCTCAAAGGACAGGCCCCACCCGTCGTCTACCCACCTGCCTTGAAACTCACTGGGGACAGTGGCCATCTACTCCATGGGTCCCGAGTGATAACCACCTTCCCACACTTAGGACCGGCCCCACCCTTTTCCACAGCTGGATGCAGATGACAGCAGGACGAAGGAATTCCGAAGCACATGGGTGAGTGCCCCACCCCCGCCCCCAGATCTTGCCCTGCCCGGTTCATTTTGCCAAGGCCTTTGCATCTGGGCAGAGCCACCCCTCCTGCCCCCAGAGCTCCAGGTGAATAGTGAATACCCCATCTTTTCTCTCGCCTGACTCTTGAGAGGGGTCGGCCTCCAAAGAAAATCATAGATATTGCTTACAAGTTCACAGAAGCCTTCTGTGATCCCCATAAACAACCCATCACTCTATGGGGGTCCCCAGGACTCCTCAGTCGGTTGAATTTCATCTGTTTGCTCCCTAGGGCCAGGCTGGACCTGAAGTGACTCCCCGTCTTACTCACTGCTCCTTCTGAGAATTCTTTCTACCCTATATCCGGGGTCTGGACCTTAGCACTGTCTGCTGCGCCTCCCCCTACCTCTTCAATTACCGGAACCTCTGGGTCAAATCAAACGGTTCGGCCGCGACAGGCCGCCTAGTCATTTTCTGCCCACACAGAATGGTCAGGGGAGCGAGCCCTGGAGAGATTCTTGGTCTTATGACTGCCCGGCTTTCTCCATGCTCAGCCCCCGCCCCGACAGGAAGCGGAGTCCAGACTGAGCACTCAGCCTGCAGGTAGCCCTGGTTACGGTTGATGGAATTCCGGAAGCTAATGTTCTGCTGGAGGACCGACAAGCACCTGGTTCCTAGTCCCCGCCCATGTCCCGAAGACAGCAGGCACAACACGGACAAGAAGCCAAACTTCCAGTGTCCTGCACCAGTGCCATTGGAGCGAGTGGAGGAAGATGTCCCCCTCAGAGACTCACTGTGGGGGAGCACCTTGGACTCCATCTGAAAGGGCGGGAATGAGGAGGAGGACCAGGGATCACCAGGATGTGAGAGGACAGAGCTGGGCGGGGCTGGGGAGGACTCCCCTAGGCCTCATTGAAAGCCTATCCATTGGGATCAAGCAGAGCTTAGACCTAGGGTGATCCTGGGAGGCATCCTATAGACAGAGCTCCAACCTAAGCAATATGGGAGTCCCAGAGGCAGATGAGACTGGGAGGTGTGAGGGGGTGGGGTGGGGTGGGGGTGGGGTGGGAATGGGAATCTCACCAAGAGCTGTTTCCTTGGACAAAGCAGCTTCACAAGAGTTCTCAGAAGCCAAGAACCCCCCCCCCCAGCCACAATCCTCAGGTAGGGAGGGGTGCTGTTCTGGTTGGGACAAGTGATCATTGAGTAGGTGGCCATCACAGGTTACCCCACAGATTAGTACTCTCATGGTGTTCAGGGCCACATATACCAGAACAATTTGTGGGCTTCACAGCCTGCATGGTGAATGCAGAGCTCAGGAAAAGGTCTTTGCTTAGGCTCGTGTGTCTCAGGCCCCGCATGAGTGTGCAGAGGAGAGGCACATTCTGCCTTCCTTCTCCGACTCTCTGCAGAGGTTCTGCTCGTGTCTGGTCACTTACCCCGAGGCTCCAGTCCTGCTCAGAGCCCCAGAGGTGGCCCGAGGCAATGGTTTTTCTCAAAGCATTCTGTTTTGAAAGAATAGCTTTGTGGCTTTCCCTCCTAGAGGGGAAACTGTGGACTCACATCCCCAACTGAAATCTGACCGGCAGCCAGCACTGCCCCTGGCCATACCCGACACAGCCTGACCCACCGGCAGGGTGTTGGTGTCCTCAGCTGCCTTCCCAGCCCTGGGCCAGGCTCCTGTCTACACCACTAAGTACTGTAGGGGGGAGGGGGAGGCGGGGGGGGAAACTCGGCTTGCAGGGAAAGTTTATTTCTGCACACTCCGTAAAGTGTTTCAGTGGGTGTCGACTTGCAGGCCCTCAGGCTGACCGTATGAATGGTTTTTGGAGTGTCTGCACCAGCTAAGCTGGAATCCTTCAGTCCCCAGCCAAGCCTCGTCTCATGTGAGTGAGCACGCCACTCCATACTGGTGCCCCTCCCACCTCCCAAGTATACAAAGTCTCCTATAGTAACAAGGGTGTGACAAAACGGGATACCAGGTTCTCAGAGTGTTCTCAGTAGGGGAACATTATGCTTCCCAAGGGAGGGGATGGGGTGAGCCTAAGCAATAAACATGATATACTGTAACAACTACGTATCTCATCAAGGTTGGTGGGTGGACCGTGGTGCTCCAGTGGTCCTTGGCCGCTAAGTCACATTGGTACAAAATCCACCCCGCTTAGTGACAGGCCATCAGAGCACAAAGTTACTGCATGAGACTTTGTATACCTGGGAGGTAGGAGGGGGACCAGTATGGAGTGGCATGGTCACTCAAGACGAAGTTTGGCTGCAGACAGAAGGCTTCCAGCTTAGCTGGTGCAGACGCTTCAAAAAACCATCACTGAGCAGGAAGAGAATATCCACTGGGTTCTGAGAAAGGTCCGGTAGAGACTCTTATGTGCCTTTCCCCTACAAGCCTGGGACCTGTAGGCTTAGCTGTGAAACTCTCCTGTAAAGAGATAATAAATTCTAGTCTTTGTCTACTGGAAAGTCAAATCTGACTTGAGCCAGTTTGTATGGACAAGCCCGGTGCAGGGACAGGGACATGGACATGTTGAAGTCCAGGTGATGGCTGGCACCCAAGCATCACCCGCCACTCCTGGTACCTTGGGTGGGAGGGAGGAGGGAGGAGGGAGGGGGGTCTGGACCAGGACATCAGTCACATGAACGCTTCCCAGAGAACCAGGGTACACGGATTGCCCAGGCTGGGGTTGGAGACTCACAGGAGTGCAATGGAGGTGATTGCATCGGAGTGGTTTAAGCAGAGAGGCTCTCGGGCCCATGGCGGCTCAAGCCAGCAAACTTCTTCTCCCTTCTGTCTCCGCCTTCTGTCATTTTGGAGTCGTGTCTGCTCTGCCTCCCAGCATTCCCTCATTCTCCAAGTTAGCGTCTTCCTTTTGTGTTGCGCTGATTTTATTTTGTCATAAAATGTGAAAATTCCCATCTCATTTCCTTTTGTGTGTATTCTATAGCTCTTTTTCTTCATGGTTACCATGGGGATTACATGTATTGGCCTAGGGCTATTACACTCTAATTTGGATTTAGACCAGCCTAACTTTAACAACGTATAAGAACGCCGGGCTCCACAACACCTCCACCCCCAAGTCTGCTCAGTGGCCCATGTCACAACATCACACCTGTATGCACTGCGCCTTTGGATGCAAACAGATAATCGCCAGAGGTGTTGGTCCCTTGAGTCAGGTTAAAGAAGGAAATGTGTGTGTGTGTGTGTGTGTGTGTGTGTGTGTGTGTGTGAGAGAGAGAGAGAGAGAGAGAGAGAGAGAGAGAGAGAGAGAGAGGTGGGGGTTCCTTCCACTGCTCTTGGCTCCTGTCTGTGTCTCTCTGGGTTATGCGTACTTTGTCTGTTCTTAATATCGGTCCTTCACCCATCAGATGCGCTGTGAAGAACTCCTCCCACCGGGTCGTTTAGAATGATCAGTGTTTCTTCAATTCAAGTATTTCCAGTGGAGCCCGTTGCTATGGTCTATTTTTATAAAGTCATTTTTATGCTTTAGATTTTTTTCTCGTGTTTCAAGCCTTCCGTGACTTGCTCCAAAGTCATGAAGTTACCCATCCCCCCCCCAATCATCCCCTAAAATCTCTTTCATGTTTAGGCCAAAGCTTTACAGTAAGATATTTGGGTGGGTGGGTGGGGAGGGTGGGTGGGGAATAAGACATATTCAAAGATTTGCTCTCTCTCCTATAGATATTGGAAAGGAGAGAAGAGCGTAATCTCCAGGCAGGGCGATTCTCCATGAATCCAGTGTGCCGATGGTGTGCTTTTGTGGGTGCTGTGCATGCTGCGTATGAGTGTTTGTGTGTGACATATATCTGTATGCTTATGTGTGGTGTGTGTGCCTGTGTTCGTGTATGTGATATTTGTGTATTTATATATGTGTGTGCTTTGTGTGATGTGTGTGTGTGCCTGTGTGTATACGTGTGGGTCTCTGTGTGGGTTTGCTTTTAGACTGTTTTGCTAGGCAGCTGGGTGCTAAAAGGTCCAGATTCGGGGAACCAAGACTTGATTATAGGTGTCGCGTCTGACATTAAAGTCCTTGAACCCCGCGTGTCAGCTGTCCCAGTTATTCTTGTGCAGGTCACCCAGCCATGTGCATTTTAAAACCAGCATGTCAGGTTTTGCAAAACACAAGCTGCCAAGGTTTTGATAAGCTACTTGAGGAACACTTTGTCCATACAATATTGGCCCACTCAGACTTAGGAGGGTTTCAGAGGAGGCAGAAAAGCCGTCGCCTCTCAGTGTCCGTGGAGGATTGCTGCCAACCCCCCTGCGACAACAGATGGATTGATTCTCAACTTCCTTGCATAGACTAGCGTTGTACTCCCATACAGCCTGGATAGACAGACCTTAATCATCTCCAGATGTCTAAAATAACAAATACCACAAAATACGTAATTACCTACTGTGTCGTACTGTCTAGGTAATAATGACAAGAGAAATGCCTACACACGTTTTAGCAAAGACACAAGGTTTTTCCTCTCTGAAAAATTCCCACTCGCGGTTGGTTGAATCAATAACTAATCTTATTTACAAAGAGCCTTTCCTAGAGATCGTCGTGCCTTATAAATACAGCATTCGGGCTGGAGAGACGGTTCAGCAGTTAAGAGCACTGGCTGCTCTTCCGAAGGTCCTGAATTCAAATCCCAGCAACCACATGATGGCTCAAAACCATCCATAATAAGATCTGACACCCTCTTCGGGTGTATCCGAAGACAGCTACAGTGTGCTTAGATCTAATAATAAATAAATCTTTGTGCCGAAGCGAGTGGGGCCGGAGTGAGCCGAGGTCCTGAGTTCAATCCCCAGCAACCACACGATGGCTCACAACCATCTGTACTGCTACAGTGTACTCATATACATACAATAAATAAATAAATAAATCTTAAAAAAATATAGCACGCATGTAACTCAGCCAGACAGTGGTTCGCTTTAAGTGGTTTATCCTGGTGATGTAGCTCCTCAAAAGCACAGAGAAGGACAGATGTGTGGATGTTCGTCGCTCCCTGTTTTGACCAGATGAGGAATAATTGGAATTCCGTTATAGGGCGTGTCCCTATGATGGAATATTATAGGGCCTTTAGGAAGAATGAGATTGCGCTGTCTTCTGTGCACATGGGCGTGACCCTATATGCTGGAACAGTGGGGGAGAGAATAGAAGGAAGAGGAAGGGGTACGGTGGCTCAGCCTCATTGCCAACTTGGCTGGATTTGAAATCACCTAGGCAACACATCTTCGGGTGTGTCTATGAGGGCGTCCTCAGAGTGGCTTCACCTAGTGGGGAAGAAGACCCAC
This sequence comes from Apodemus agrarius, assembly GCA_964023405.1. Taxonomy (NCBI): domain Eukaryota; kingdom Metazoa; phylum Chordata; class Mammalia; order Rodentia; family Muridae; genus Apodemus; species Apodemus agrarius. The sequence continues at coordinate 19,548,983 of OZ030028.1, forward strand.
CCTGAATGTCAGCAGCACCATCCCACGGCCTGGGATCCAGGACTGAAGAAAAAGGAGGATGTGGGTTAGGCACCAGCGTTCATCGATGCTTCCCGACTGTGGAGGCTGCGTGAGCAGCCGCCTTGAGCTCCTGCCGCCGTGCCTGCCCCGCCATGATGGATTCTGAGCCACGATCACTCGTCCTCTCCTTATATGGCATTTGTTGAGCATTTTGTCACGGCGATGGGAAAAGCAAGGGGTTAGGAAAGAGGAGGCAGGTCCGGCTCAGCGCAGAACTTTACTGCAGGGCACGTGCACATTGTCTGTGTAAGGAAACGTGGGTTACGCCTAGGTGACCGACGAACAGGACTGTGCATAGGCGTCTCTGATGGACATCTGAAATCTTCTAAGAGTGTCTGACTCTGGGAACAGAGCGGGGTTCCCGTATGTCAGGAAGATTGCAGAAAGGATTGACAGCTCCACTGCGTGAGACATCTTCCTCCCCGGCCACACAGCTCTGTACTCAGAAGCACTCAGACCACCGGACTTTGGGTACTTGCCCTCTAGGGCTTCTAGGCTGACATTATTATTTTTTTAAACCACAACGCCCCTCCCTGCCATGGAGCATGTGGTTAAAATTCCCATTGGCTCCAGAGTGCTGTGTTTGATCGCCCAGAAGAACCTGGCACTCTGTGGGGGGGGAGTGGTGTGTGTGTGTGTGTGTGTGTGTGTGTGTGTGTAGGTGGGTACCTGTGGGCATGGGTGCAGGTACATGTGGACGTGCTTGTGGGAGCCTGATAGGTACTGTTCCTCACCTTGTTTGGTTGAGATGGAGTCTCTCACTAGACTGGAACTCCCTGACTAGGCCAAGTTGGCTTGCTGGTAAGCCCCAGGGGTCCTCCTGTCCCTGGCTCCCTCACATCTGGAGCAAGGGTTTGCTACTGTGCCGGGCCTCTTTACATGGATTCTGGGAATCAAACTTAGGTTTGCCTAGCAAGCACTTTATTGGCTAAGTCATATCCCTATCCCAGTCCTGCCTGGCACTTTAAGAGACGGGTCCCTTAAGAGGTGGGTCCCTTAAGGGGCGGGACCCCACTGCTCCCTTAACAGAATAGACTCCAGGGGCAAGGTTCTCTGTGTGCCTTTCGACAAGCCCCCAGAAGATGCTCCCTCTGCCATTTAATAACAATCACTCCAGAGTAATATCCCCTGGCCTGCCTGATGTACTGGGGACCCTTGAAACCCCCAACTCTAGAAATACTGATTCCGAGCCAGTAGCCAGCTTGTACATGTATCGACTTCAGTTGTGTGGAACATTCTAGAAGATTGCCCTTCCGGTGGTGCTGGCCCCGTTCAACCTGATGATCCCTCACCACCACCACAGGCCCAGGAGAAGGTTCTGGCTGTCAAGGCAGGTACTAGGCGATGAGGAGAGGGAGCCTTCCCCGAGGGTTCCTGTAAGAAGTTCAGTACCCTGAGCCCCCTGCCCCTTCAGGGGACACAGAGGGCCTAGCAGGGGCCAGACACACCTGGCTGTCTAATAACAGAAGCCTGTCTTGGGTCTTCTTCTCAACCTCGTCTTCTTCAGTTGTAAAAGCGTCCTGGTGAGTGCGTGGGTGTGAGCTCTCTCACTGGGTGCGTGGGCCATGCCCCTCCCCCGTTTCCATTCTCTCCTGCTCTTGGGTTTTTCTCCTTTTAAAAGAAAAGTTGCAGAAGTGTAAAGGTTTCAGAAGGCAGGTGTATGCTGGAAACCCAAGCACCTGGGAAGCTGAGGCAGGAGGATTATGATTTTTTTGAGGCCAGCTTGGGCCAATTACAGCGAGAACCTGTCCCCAAAAAAGAAAACCGAAGTTGCAGATAAATGAAGAATACTGAGACCGTATCCTTTATTCTGGGCTTTCCGGGGAGTAAACTAATACGTATCAAGTACTTCTCAAGTATTTTTGGACAGGGCCATCTCAGACTAAGTGACTGTCAAGTGTTAAATGTAGGTTTTATGACTTTTGAGTTGTTCTCCAGTAAGCACCTAGAAGCACAGTTCGGGGGCGTGGGGGGTGGAGGGGGGGAAGGAATAACTTATGTGTGCTTAAAAATGTTTATCAATGAACCAAAGTAAACTGATGGCCCGTTTTATACCGTGTGACATCCGGCTCCCGTCACACCTCTCAAATAGCTGACAAGGTAAAAGCCCCCACACCGGGCGCTTTACCAAAGGCAGTTTGGAGAAAAATAGCAGGGGCTCTCTGCAGTTGTCTAAGTGAGAGGGGCTTGCAGCTTGGGTCTGGGGGAGGGGGGAGGAGGGGAGGAGGGGAGGAGGCAGTCAGAGGCAGGAACGCAGATGTCCTCACAGGCTCCTGTTTTGAGTGTTTCCCAGTTGGTGAAGCTGTTTCCGGAAGGACGCGATTCTTAGGGAGGTGGAGCCCAGATGAAGGAAGGGGTTACTATTGGTGGCCTTTTGTTCCTGCCTGCACTGCCTGACTGCTGATCCCAGGGAATGTGAGGAGGCTCCGCCCACACACACGCCCACCTCCCGCTGCCTCTGCGCCTTCCCTGCCTTGACAGACGGAGACTCCTCCGAAACGGTGAGCCAAAACACACCTTTCCAGGAACTCGGGTCACGATGCCGCAAAAGTAAATAACACAAGATCTGATGGCATTTGAGGTTGGCTTTCTCCCGTTCCCAGGCATGAGCAATGGTGTCATTGAATGGCTGCCGGGGGGGTGGGGGTGAGAGATTGAGATCGCACCGTACAGAGAAACAGAAAGAAGGCTCCAGAGTCAATAGCCGAGGGGCAGCAAGAACCGGGGTAGAGTTGGGCAGGTTCCATCGGAAGACAGTCAATCTAGGTGAATGCATGACAGTTAGTGCTCAATAAATGCACAGTTAGTGCTCAATAAATGCACACAGCTAGTGCTCAATAAATGCACCGTGGTGGGCTGTGATCTCCCTAAAGCATGCCGTAAGAAGCAAGAACACGGGCAAAGTGTGTGGCTGGGTGGCAGAGCTGGAGGATGGTGGATGACTGAGGAGCAGAACACGTGATGCTCTTGCAGAAGACCTGAATTCGGTTCTCAGCACCCTCGTCAGGTGGCCCAACACGCCTGTTACTCCGGCTCCAGGGATTCAACTTATCTGACTTTCTCAGGGACCCACCCAGACATATTGTTTTTAAAATATTTAAATCTTAACGAATAAATTAAGAAAAGTCTCAATAGAAGGGCTCACTAAGAGAGTCCTGCTTCCTTCCATGGGCTCCAGCTCCTAGGAGAGGCAGAATCCCAGCCCTAAGATCTACTGCCTCCTCCGGGGAAGAGGAGGTTCAACATGAAGGTCTTGGTTTCCCAGGGCTCAAGGACAAACACTAAGGGGATAGGCCCAGTTCTGGCCCAGCCCCAGGGTCTATAGTATCATATAACCTTCCCAGGGGGGTACCTCCAAATTCTGCAGAGATCACCCTTGATTCCAAGGACTCCGAAACAATGCAGAAGGTGTTCAGTGAGCCGGGTGTGGTAGCGCACGCCTTTAATCCCAGCACTTGGGAGGCAGAGGCAGGCAGATTTCTGAGTTCGAGGCCAGCCTGGTCTACAGAGTGAGTTCCAGGACAGCCAGGGCTACACAGAAAAACCCTGTCTCGAAAAACCAACCAAACAAACAAACAAACAAAAAAAGAAGGTGTTCAGTATGGTTGATGCACAGGACACGCCATCCCTGATCTCAGAAGTCTCAGGTGGCAGGCTGCAGCCAGGTCGCAGACAGTACCCCTCCCGGCAGGTGACGCCCACCCTGGGAACAAATTCCTCCACAGTGAGTTTGAGAGCAGCCCAGCAAGCAAGACGTCATCTCCATAGAGCAGTTTGCCCCCTGGAAAGCCCATCGAGTCCCTCTTGACCATGGCCAAGCAGATTCATGCTGGTCTGTCCAGGGTGGTGCTGCGAGGAGGGGCCTGGATGGTGGGCAGTGGGGGAGGGGCACCCAGATCGGGTCTTCTGCACAGGTAAGCTGTGCGGTGGCCCAATACCAAGAGGGCATTTCAGATGTTCAGGTTGCTTGGCCCTGTTACGGTGGGCCTGGAACATAGCGGAAGGGTGTGACAGAGCATCCGGAAAGCGGTAGAGGAGGGTCTTAACACAAGTTAGGACCCCCTAGACCACACTCCTACTTCCTCCATCCATGCCAGCTTTCTATTATGTCTACACCTCCTGAACTCTACACCTATTATGTCTACACCTCCTGATCCTTTCTATTATAAACACATCAATGCATGAATCGATTGATTGGGTCAGAGATCTGATCTTTACCTCTCAGTGGCTTGGCCCATTAGCTTGGCACCAGGCCTTCAGCAGGAGCCTTTGTGTGGGACAGGCCACGTGCAAACTTACCAGCTGGGGTTGGTTCCTGCCAGTGTCCCACCCTCCTGGTCTTTTGGAGCTGTTCCATCCCTGACTCCAATTTCTATTTTTTTCTTTCTTTTTTAAATTTCAGCCACAAAGCCCAACTGGGATTTCAGAGGAATTAAGGAGGCTTGTTGACTGTCCAGAGATGGAGTTTATTTGGATGTTTCTTTCCCATGTCTGTTCCCAAATAGCATTCCTGTCGATGCCCTGTGGACCCCCCGGGGCATTTCTTGTGGTTGAGTGAGGACTGAGGCAGGACCCTACCTACTTCCTCCCAGAGACTGGTCATGATCAGGTCCCACACAGCCTGAATCTGAAGATGCTTACTCTCCTCTGCGCCCACAGACTCTGCTCTCACCATCCTGAGACAAAGTTTCATCAACCCACGGACCAGGACTTAAAAGGATGCTTTGCTGGACAAAGTGTTCCCGTCCCAGACTTCACTGAACAGTCCTTGGGACAGGAGGAAAGAGCCCTGGCTGGACGCAAAGGCCAGTGGACCTGGGAGGGACGATCTGTAGCAGGAGTGATGCATGTTTCCATAGCAACGACACCAAATCTGGCCCAAGTGCAGAATGTAAAATATTTGCTTAATTTTAATGTGAGTAGATTCCAAGCTGTTTATTCCCAGTGCTGCTTAAATGCGTGCGTAGCGACTGTCTCTTTCCGAAGCCTCTCTTTTAATCTCGCCTTGTTTTAATTGGCTTTTCCAGTGGACTGATTCTTTGTGAACAAAGTGGGGGAAAAACAGAACAATACAAAACAGAAGCAAAAAAAAAAAAAAAACACAAACAGCTCAAGGGCAAATGGAGGGGAGTGGTTGTCTGGACCCAAGATCCCTGCTCGTAGGGCAAGCTCTTGCCTCTGCCACAGAACACTCTCTGCAGGCCGGATTGCCACAGGAAGTCAACCCCTCAGCTACTGGGTCACTGGGTCAGAGTAGCCATAGGTGGGAGGGGCCAAGTGATGCTCATATATTAGATATCAACTAATGGGTAAAAGTCGGACAGTTTCCTGAGATGTCAGGTGGCTCTTGGGTCCCGGTACAGTGAGGACCTTCTGTCACCAGGTGCATCGTGATGCCACTAGACCAGTGTCTCTGTGACCTGCCATGGGACCCTCTTTCCCCTCCTGTTTAGAAGACGCTAGTATCTGTTTTATTGCGATACAGGACACGTCCTACTGGGGAAAGAAGGTGAAGAGAGGAGAGACACTAGCAAAAGCCTGGTTAAGAAAGACCTGGGTCACCGGGCGGTGGTGGCGCACGCCTTTAATCTCAGCACTTGGGAGGCAGAGGCAGGTGGATTTCTGAGTTCAAGGCCAGCCTGGTCTACAGAGTGAGTTCCAGGACAGCCAGGGCTATACAGAGAAACCCTGTCTCGGAAAACAACAACAACAACAACAAAAAAAAAAACAAGACGAAAGACCTGGGTCAAGAACGGTCCGTCCAGTGTGGTGCTGGGAGGAGGGGCTTCCGAGGTGAGGGTGGGGGAGGGGCTCCCGGAGCAGAGCCTGGAGAAAGAACTCCGCTGAAAGCTGAACTGAACAAGGAAATGGGCTACTGAGGCATTTTGGACTAGTTAGGGATATATTGACCAGCAGAGCAAGGGTCTAACCCGTCTCCACCATCTTCTTCAAGGTCACGTTGACCTCTGAATTCTGTGGGCTGGACACATGCAGCTATCTCTGGCAGTACTTAATTATATTTTTTCCCCAAGATCAACTCAATTTTTACTTAATAAAGGAATAAACAGCCAGCTTCTCAAGACTCACTTGCACGAGGTCCGGAGCCCCTCCTGCTGTCCACAATGTAAGGTGACCAGGACAGAGGGTCAAAGAGGGAACAGGAGAGGCTGGCTTTACCCCTTCTCCTTGCCCCCTTCCACGCCCAAATGCAGCAGAGCTGAGGCTATGAGAGTCCACCAAGAGAAACGAGAACCCCCTCCCCAGCCTGTGTCCCACGCTCCCTTAGTCACCCCAGGGCGGCGGAGGTGTCTTCCTCCTCCTTCTTAGCACACCTGCCGGCCACCTGCAGTGACCTAAAATCTAGCGCAATGCCTCCCCCCTAAACAGGGCAATTTGTAGACAGTATAGGGTGCCTCAGTCCCGGAAGCGTGCACATCTCACTTTCAACGGCATTGTTTGTGGGCCGGAAGAGATCTCAAGAGAGGGCGCCAGGTGTTCCAAGCCCACCCAGATGCGATAGAGCCATCAGGTTAAACCGCGGATCCCTGGGAACCACTGGTTCAAGGGACCCCAGGACTGTGTGTGTGTGTGTGTGTGTGTGTGTGTGTGTGTGTGTGAATCCCACTGCACGCAGTCTTAGTGCTGGCAGGCGCGCATGCGCGGGAGGGCCCTGTGCACACTGTAAAGTCCCGTCCCATCCAGTGTTTCCCTAGAACCCCCTGTAGACTCCTAGAAACCAGGTCTTCTGCCCCGGCACCCCATGGGTACTTAGGCTGCTCCAGAATTCAGGTCTGCAGTGTCTGCACCCACAGCCTCCTCTCCCCCTCCCCCCGGCCCCCTCCACCTTCCATTAAAAAAGTAGAGCAACTGCATATTTCATTTTAGAAATGAATATTCATTAAAACCTTGTAATACGGATTTATGGCCGCATTTCAGGGGAATTAAAGGAATAAATAACCTGTACGTCTTTGAGTGTTGTCCTGAGGCGCAAATGTCACCAGCTTGGATTCGGGGCTGCCTCCTGCATTATTTAAATTTGCCTGACTCGCTCGCTTAGGAAATACCCTTAACGTGAACGGTTCCGGCAGGTTTTTGTTTTTTTTTTTTTTAAATGATAAAAATCTTTGCGTAAGATGCATGCACTTAATGCTCTGCTTGATATTCAAGAACCTCGTGGCAAATCACATTTATAACCAGTGGCTGATGACTCAGCAATACTGTACGTAGCACACAGGTCACGCCTTTTGAGGGACTGATAGCCAACCAGCATTTCTTCCTTGAGAAGGAGGGTGGCGGGGCTGAGTCCCCCATGGGATTACACCCAGATACTGGGCACAGAGGTATGGGACATGGGGACTCCCTGAAGTGCAGGAAAGTGTTGAGAGGTCCAGCCACAATGGCGCCTCCTCTCACGGGGGCTAAAGCTTCCCCAGGTCTAACACCAGGTAGCAGGCAGATGGTTAGTAGCCTTTACTTCAAAAGGCAGGTTCCCAGGCAAAAGCGCCAGCGAACCTTAAGGGTCCCAGGTCCCTTCCTGGATTACCAGAGTCCCAAATGTCCCAAGACTCACAGTGCAGGCTGAGGACTCCCAGCCTGACAGCGGTGACTCCCAGCAGGAAAGCTCTGACCCAGACAGCAGAGGCCAGAGCCCTTCCTTTAAGTGCCCCAGGTCTGCCTTCTCTTTGCCTACATTTCCACAAACACCCTGGGGAAATTTGTCCCAAGATAGGCACGGATCGAAGCACGAGGCCCCGGGGCGATAGAGACACTGGGGCTTGCCTGCATGGAGTGTGTCCACAGGTGGGCTGAGGCCTGGGAGGAAGAGAGCCATCTGGTTCACATGAGGAAGCTCACTAGGAGCATGGGGTGTACAAAACCCCTTCCCCGGCAAGTGTCAGCCTCCTGTTTCCTCTCTGTCCTGTGGACCTTGCTGGCCCCTTCCCCCCTCCCCCCTCCCCGCCCCATTCAAAGAAGGAGTCTTAAGCCTCTCCAAAGAATCTCCCACAAGTCCCCACTGTACCCAGAGCAGGGACAGAGTACCCTGCAACCCCGCCCTTAGGTGCCCACCATCCCCCACAACTCATAGGGACCAGACAAGGTGAAGGGCATCCACCTTTACTGCCCCCAGTGGCTGTGTCCACACTGGCTGTCTGGGGAAAGGCTAAAGTTCCAACCCTTGGATCTAGAATCCGAGTCCCTGGGGCTGAGCCGAGAGCAAACACTGGCTTTGTGGATCCTCAATCCCCAATAAAAGCGAGCTAAGGCCTGAGGCGCCTCTGTAAACTACCAACCTCTAAGCTTCTTCACTGGGGACTCTCAAGATTCCCTCCTCATTGTCCGTACTGTCTGGTTTTGCGTTTCAACTTGACACAGGCTGCAGTTATCACAGAGAAAGGAGCCTCCCTTGAGGAAATGCCTCCATGAGATCCAGCTGTGGGGCATTTTCTCAATTAGTGAT